>CEMU01568346.1:60655-80569 GCA_900068965.1 Calocybe gambosa
TGCTGCTGCTGCTGATGTTGTTGCTGTATCTGTTGTTGCTGTTGGTTATTGGGTTGAATTGTTTGAAGAGGGCCCAACATGGGAAGCTGAATAGCAGAGGAAGAGGACGGAGGATGTGTTATTCGCGGATTCGATACAGACATCACATGTGGATTCCAACAATTTCAATGACAAACATTGACAAACCAACCTCCTACTACTGGTACTACAGTATTACTACTACACTACAGTTTTGTTTTTTTTAATCTTATTTATTGCCAGATCTAAAGTACATTAGTTACTTTCAAGAACAAAATAAAATAAACTTACTTCTTGATGCCCCCGCCGATCATAGGGCCACCTATTTGTTTTGTTAATATATGTACTGTAACAATGTTCAAGGGCAAATCATACTTTTCATGGCTATGGGCAGTCAATTAGCATAAGACCTAGAACTTGAACACTCAGATCTGACTTACCTTTCTCTCTAGCGGCCTTCATAGCCTCAGCCTCTTCCTTTTTCTTCTTCTTCAACGCGATATCCTCTTCAGTCTCCTCCTTTTTCTCTTTATGTGGAGCCTATACTCACTCATCAGCTCAACAACATACAGCTAATGAGCTGTCTGCTCGTAACGAATGATGACCTTTAGAGGTTTTGCTTTTCCACCTTGTCTGTTAGGCATAAATGATGTGTCTGGTTCCGGTTTAAAAGAAAGCAGAGGGCGCAAATAATTGCATTGTTTGACCCAAGTGCTTTCGATAAATATGGTTGATCTCATACATCCATGTCTCCTGTTCATACTTTTCGCTATAAGCATGGCAAACCAATTTGCCTTATCTCAAGCTACTGATTGGAAAGTAGAACTAAGCAGCGAGTGGAACGTAGGTGTCCTAGCGTAGTTGCTGCTGCCAGCACCTCAAGTTCAACACAGATCCTTGGTCCATTTCCGATACATGCCCGAGAACAGCACTACCTTTCACCTGCTTTTCCTCTCAATCGTAATAAGAAATCTAGCCACATAATCTTCCACTTTTGTTGACCTTTGTACAGTATCTGAATCAATTGACTGGAACAAGTCTTGGCCTTCTTCATATGCCGATAATGGCGAAGTCTCTTGGTCTATAGTCCAATCAGACCCGAACGGCGTCCTTAAAGTATCCTTCCCTGAGATAAGGCATGCAACGGGTTTTACCAAACGACCTAGTCTCTAATACATCAATTGTAGATGGCAAACACTGCGTGCAACAGAGGGTTGGGCTGCCCTGCAACATCATGCAGTCCTTCATACCACTTTAACGATTCATCCTCCCCCTTCAGCGCATTCACCCTTTCCCCGTCTTTTAACTAGCCTCTCTCAGGGATCATATTTTACGATTATTCCTAGTGATGCATTGGAACACGAGTGTTTTACTCCGGAATGGTACGCAGGGAACATCTACAATATGGAGCGTGCCCCTCCTCGCCCGGTCCAGCTTCCTCTGCCGCCCCATTTGGAAAAACCGACTTTATATCATGTCTTTGTTAGTGGAGATTATGAGGTGAGGGCACCAGCACCATTTGGTACCGTGCACCCCAGAAATACAACCCTATAACCAGATTAGATTATTTGGTGACCCCGCCGTACAAGGCAGCCAGATACCTGTTCAAACCATTAGTTTGTCCGTGAAACTAGAAATGCCAAAGGAAACCTTGGTTCATGAACCGTCCCATGATGTAATTTGCGACTTCGTTGACGGAACAGCGTTCGGTGATGCGTTCGGCGTCGCTCTGAGAAGCATCTCAGGGTCAACTTGGTGGACTGTTAACGATGTTATATCTCCGAAAACACAGGTATTCTCTTTACTTTATCTTACTCGTCGATGGTTTAATCATGCCCTAAGGGACTTCGACTAACCTTGCAACGCGAAATTGTTATTGCTCCTACACAAATACGGATTATTCCCTTGACACTATCTCAAAGCGAGGATTTTCTCCTCTCTGAGATTCAAATAACACTTAGCGCGGTGTCGAAACGAGGCGAAACGAGAATAATCTCTTTTACAGTCGCCATCAACCAGCAAAAGCTTTGGTCATCATTCTCTTTTACTCCCATTAAAGTGACGCATTTCCACCCGCGCTCGATGCCGACCGCATTCATTGTAGTCCCCCCTGTTTTGAGGAACGCAAATAAATCCCCCCCAATTCTTGCTTTGCGTATGTGATAGCTCAGTGGTGTTCATTCGTTCATTCGCTTTAACTGTACCAGATGGTGCGGGCGTCGATGTCTTTGGGTCCGCATCGCAGTTTTGGATACAATCCATACCTCGTAATAATCACAGTTGGCTGGTATTCCCTTCAGGCCGAACATCATGGGCGAGTTCGCTCGTCGTTATCTGATCGTTTCATCTGACAAAGACATGTAAAGGGGTTGGATTGGCACGGTCCTAGCGCCAATGATGCTTGGAGTAGTGTAGACGCTTTACACTCCATTTTGGAAAGCAACAGCAGGTGGAAGGAGTGGGGCATTGTTCCCGAATCACCAGTGATATTAATGGGACACTCAAACGGTGGCCAGGGTGCTTGGTACATGGCTTCCAGATACCCGGACAGAGTTGTTGGAGGTGAGAATGACACGTACTCATCGCAAGCATACTTTTTCGTCATCTGCTCGCAGTCATTCCTGCCGCTGCATTTATCAAGTCTCAAGCGTATATCCCATTAACGATGTCAAGGTAGTGAGACCACTTGCTAATTGCTGATAGCTGATGTTTCCAGGTCAGCACACTATATCGACCCCTCGATGCGTGCTATCCTCGAATCCTCGTTGACGCCAGACGACAATGATTTACACCTTGGGAACTTAGTGAACACACCTATACTCGCCGTGCATGGGTAATTCCCTTTCATATTCGTTATATTGACTAGATAGATCATCAATCTCCAGAGGAAACGATACCAATGTTCCAGTATGGCACTCAAGGGAATTCGTGAGTATTCTCAAAACGCTGGGTGCCACGAGCGTAACGTGCGTTAATGTCGCCTTAGACTAACACTCAACATCAGCAGACTGACGCCTATCTTTCAGAATGAAGGAAGATCCTGGCGAGGACCATTGGTATTCCGCCGTATTCGATAACGAACAGGTCCAAGAGTTTCTGAATAAGTTAACGATGGAAGTCGCAAGGCCAAAAGTACCAAGAGAATTCACCATCACCGTCTCCGATCCAAATGCCAGTGGGTCACTTTTTGGCATAAAGATAGATAGCCTTTTTGTACCTGGCCGGTGAGTCACTGTTTCGTCATCGCTTTCAGTCTTTCACTTCTTGAGCACATGGTTTAGTCTGGGTCGCTTGCATGTCGATCGACAATCCCCGGGTTTTGTTAATATCACCGCCTCCAATGTAGGATCGTTCACAATCAACTGCAATCTATTTCCGTGCCACGGTATACAGATCGGGGATTCTTTGCCAATTCCTACTTTTGGAGAGGAAAGTTTGGTTCATTTTAATGTTTCCGATGGCACGTCCAGGAGAGTAAGACTTATTTAACGACTGCGTTGGGTAGGGCTCAAACCTAATTTTTATAGTTTGGCCCATCATTGCAGATGCCAGGGTTAGTCCCACCTTCAAGGGTCCAAAGTATTCTGTCTTCACCAGATACTATTGTCTTCGTCACTGCGGATGATATCAAGTCCCGAGAACTGTCTGTGGCTTTGCGTTTAGCACATGACCTCTACACCTACCACAGATTAGATGCAGAGATCATGGCAGAATCAAATGCCTTAGCACTACTTAAGCGCGAAACTTTCGCCTCGGGAAATGTTGTATATGTTGGAAACGCCTCTTCAACTTTCTCTCAAGAAATCATCGCAAAGGGAAGGACAGCTTTTGATGTGAAAGGTGGGGTGCTTGAGTTGAATGGTCGCGCCCTTGACAATCGCGACACAGGTGGGTGCATCACATCTTTTCAGTCCCAGACATTGACAAATGGGCATCAGCAACAATATTTCTTCATCCCCACCCTTTCGTAGATGTAGAAAGCCATATGCTATTCCTGTTGGCTGATAAACACTCTTCCCTTGAAAGGGTAGCCAGATTGTTCCCAGTTCGGACAGGAGTTGCGACTCCAAGTTGGGTGGTAACTACTCCCCTGGCAGATTGCATCGGCGCTGCTGGTATTCTTGCAGCAGGGTAAGTTCTACCATTCCCATCCGTTAAGGTATCTTGATTGAAAGGCTCTCAAGGGTGTGGGATAATCAGTGGAAATTAAATCCTGCACTTTCCATAGAGGTATTCTGACATTTATGAACGATTTGGTGACGACTCGTTGCGTATGTAACATGCATAACAGTTCTGTTCTTGAGTGATATTAGACATAAACGGGTCTGACACCTTTCAACACTTGAAGGCGCTCAAAGCAATGTTGGTACAATACAATATGGACGAGAGTAAAAGACCCAATAAAACTCAAAAGATGCGTGTGACAGATAGCAACAGTAATAAGTACAAGGAATCTAAGATGGAGGCGGGATGGACCTTGCCACCTGGTGAAGACATTTTTTAATGAGTCAATCAATGGTAGTTCAATTCATGGAAAAAAACATACGCGCTCTAGAAGCATCGTTACCTCTGGTGCGACCTTGACGAAGTCCTTATGCCAAAAGTCGTATTTGGGGTTGCGGAGTAGTTCAATGAACGTCACTAATGCTCCCCATGGATGAGGTCGATGTACGATGAAGCGTTCCAACAGTGTTGTGGTAACGATCTCCTGGAATCTAGGATCTTGCACTTCCAGGAAGAGATGAAGGACTAATGAGCTATACCAGTGGGTGTGGGCGTTCGGATATCTTAAGTGTAAACCTATAGCCACAAGGAGGTGGTGTTGCCCTATATTTATGACGATTGTCAGTCGAAAAAGATATTAAAGATATTAAAGATATTAATCAACATACCCTCTGCATCGAGGTGGGCCGCAAGATAGTGTAAGGCTATAACGCCAGGATCGCTGGGATTGAAAAGCGACGAACCACTCCGTGCTTTGGCTTGAGCAACAGAGGAGACGCCAATGTACATCACGAGAGAGTTGATAAGGGGTAAATTATAGGTATTGGCCGATAAGTCAGTAACTCCAGGAAGCTTCAGTTGGTCTTTCAAAGAAGGGAGGAAAGAAGGTGTTCCGCGGTTAAGCAGATACTGATCTAGATAGTGACGTAGATCTCCATTTTTTAAGCCGGATGAGAAGTCGGATAGGATAGGTGGGATGGGTCCCATTTCTGGGATGGAGTCAAGTTTGAGGTTGCGCATGTATGGGTCGGGTAATAATAAAGAGGGGGGGAATGCACTGAGGATGATGTTGCGAAGCTGTACGCAGTTTGGAGGAACGACGTCACAGAGGGAGAAATAGTATTCGCTGAGGAACTCGGGAAAATCATGTAAAAGGACAAGAACAAGGCGTAAAGCACCTCGGTAGAGGTCACTGGCCGCTGGCTGAACATCATGATTCTTCAAAAAAGGGTAGAGGAACTTGAAGAGAGAAGCTAGTAGTCTGTGGAATGCAGACCAACCCTTACGGCGACTACGTCAGAGGGTCATGTAGCGGACAGATAGATGTCATACCTCACGGTTTTCGGATAACAGCAATTTTGGCATAAAAAGCCTATGAGAGATCAGGGACATCCATGAGAAAGCAAACCCAGGGAAGTATGTCGGTTGCAATGAACTAAAAGTATCGCTGGAAAGCAAGTTGAGATTATTGTAGTGCTCTTGTGCAACTCTACTTACCTGATGGCAACCAAAAGCTGAAAATAGACAGGTCCTAAATGTGTCTCAATGCTATGTAGGTCGTTGACGAGGCTCGAAAAGAATCTGAAGAAAGGTTTCTGCTGGAAAGTAGGACCTTGTTCCTCATGAAGATTAGCCAGAACGAGAACAAATATAGATAGTATTTTGGTCAGGTAGTGAACTTTTGCCTGGTCGTTGTTCACGCCCGATGCGTCACCGTGATATTTGATGATGTAGACGATAAGCCTAGACATGGCGTCTAAGGCGTGAAAAGAGTAGTCGTAATCACCAGAAGCGATGCACTGAATATAGCTGTTGACACTAGATTCCGCACACACCCGGAAAAAGAAAGAGGAAACATCTTCAACTTTGAGGATTCCTTGTTTGGTAAGTTGTGTGATGAACGGGACGAAATTCTTTTCCGGATTGTGAGATCTTTGATATATAGCGACCCACTGTTGAAACCACACGAACAACTTCTCACGTAGTTGTTCAGTTTCCGGTTTAACCAATGGTTGGCGCGGAAGGGGTATCGACGGGTCGGGCGTGGCGGAGGTTACGTGACGCCTGGAGCCATGAAGGTCCTCTAGCAGTCTGTTCACTCTATGATAGCAATTAGGTTCAGACATAGAAAGTCACGCCAATCGAAAAAACTGACTCTTCGTTGGATCGTCCAGCGTGCGAGAGTTGGCTGAGAATTTCGATGGAATACGCAAATTGGTTCTGGGTGGCTACGGGATGTTCACCCGACAAGCACTGCCGGATCAAATTGGCTGTAAAGTTAAGCAAGTTGGGGCGGGGATCGTCTAGAAGCCTCTTGGCAAGCTGTTGGTCTTGAGGAGAAACATCGATAAGGCCGCTCCGCAATAACGTGACAGTTACATCGACATTGTATTTTCGCTGTGCGACTGAGTCAATGCCTGTATATTAGCACGTGTATAGTAACTTACATCGTCCTCTGCATATAGCAGCCACGTTATAGCTTCTCTCTCCACGTCCTCAAATTGTCTGCACAGACGACTCAGCAGGGCAACATAGACGTCGCGGCCAAGTTGCGACGAAGTCTTGTACAGTAATTGCACGATTTTCTGCGACATCATTAAGGGTGTACGCTGGCGGTCACCCGCTTCGCTTGCGAGAGCTGATATTTGTCCAACAAGGAGGCGGATATCAGGGTTTTGGAGCAAAGTTGATTCATGAGACTGCATGGGTAGCTGTAGCATGGTAGCCTCTAGATCTCTTGTCAGTATCTAACATGTTGTTAACGTTTGTTATTAAAATCAAAAAAGATTAGGGCATACGGTGAATCGCTCCATAGCTTCTGCATGACTATGGAAACCGGATAGCTCAGACGCAGGAGATGAAGGATGAAGAGACGGAGTTGTCAAAGAATTCGCGGAACTGGGTCTACTAGCCATCCTTCGTTTAAGCTCGATAGCTATTCGTGCATCAGAACGGTAGTCAAAAAATCGACATGTAATTACTTGCCGAAATCCTCATAAACTTTAGCCTGATGGGGCTGAAGACCACTAGCCTTGATTCGCAAAGGATCAGGAAGGTTTATTCCGAAGTTTGATACTGATGCTGAGGGATCCCAGAATGGTTGGCCATTACGAAGCTGAAGGTTAATGTTAGAAACAACATAGTAAGCGGATGTATATAAAGTCGAAACCTCTCTATGACGTCGCCTCGCTTCGTAAGCGCTGGAGAAGCCCTCATCAACGTCCGAAACAGCTCGTTCCATTGCGGCTTTTTCAATTGCCGAACATGCGATATCTAGATTGTCTGTGACAATCATTTGCACAACTTGTTCATGTACGCGCTGTGAGAAAAGATATCAAGACGATAAACACTATGTTTAGGGTCAACGCTAACCTCCGTGAAGCCGTGCTCGGTTAGGAGCTGGCGAAGGTGCGTCGCAAGGTTACTCTTTAATGGTTCTTTACAAGTGACCAATGCCAGGCTTCCTGCAAGTTTTTTAGCCATCAGATGTCCGGCATTTCGTAATTTCTCTTCATTATGCTCGGTGACAAAGTCTTTTGATACCAGTTCGCGGGTGGAAATACCAGCAATGGTCACAGAGCGTTCAACAACGGGAAGTATAATCTTGGTCAAAAAGTCAGTGACACTACGTTGTGACAAAACCAATTTTTACTTCTCTAACAGCTCGGTCAACGGCTAGCTGTACAGCCCGCTTGAAAGTGTGATTGGTGTTGAAGGGACTGAGCTGGGGATTGATAAAAACATGGAGCTGTAAAGTAGAAAGGATTGTTTCGATATGAGCTCCTACGGCACGCTGGGAATCTGAAGGACTGGAAGGACCGAGAGAAAGAATTTGGGAGTCGGCATGGGTGACAACTTGTTCCCCACTGATTGGAAGTGCATTAATATCCAAGATGTAGTCAGGCAAAGGTAGACCTGAGTCCGCAAGAGGCCGTTTTCGCAAGACAGTTGCAGTCTCGATGTTATCAAGGTCGATGTCAAGAGCTTTACAGAGAACCTCAATCTCGAACTTGAGGTTGAGTTTAAGTTCCGCGAAGTGGTAAAGTTCAGCCAGTAGGCTGATCACAGCCATCATCCACGGATTCGGCGGTTTGAAGACTCTAGACTTGACGCAGGGTTCTAGAGTTTTGCAAACGAAGGGAATAGCGACAATCAAGCGTCCACTTTCATATCCTTCAATCAATAGGTCTTTGAATGACAAATTCCGGTGCTTGATGGGATGATCACGGGCAAGAGTAATAGTACCAAGCCATGCGCCAACATTCTTCAAGAGGTTTCTCTCGGAACCAGACTGCAACGTCTTCTCCGAGTTCAACAATGCGGCGGCTTTGACAAACGTCTCTTGTAGGACAAACTTGGACAATGCCTGTCGTTCGAGAGAGTCCAGAAATCGAAGATAGAGGGCGTGATTATTTGGTTCAGTGCTGATTCGTTGGTCGACTAGATAATTTGCAAACCACCGCGAATGCTCATCTGAAAACTGTTCACGCATCTCCGACACTTTGATGTCGAAGTTACTCGGTGCAAGGTTATTGACGATGAACAATATACGGTCAGAAAGCTCTTCGGAAGGTGGTTCAAGGGTGCTCTCGATAGGGTCAGGTTGGATGGCAGTAAACACAGGGGGGGGGTCAGGAGGATGGATACCCATAGGGATATAGCTGCCATTGGTATGACTATCATTGACATCTGTATTCGCAAGAGCTCGTTGGATGCCAGTAACAAGGTCGGGGCGCGCTTCGACAAGGGGAGGTATGTTCAGTAATGCTACGCATAAGGGCTGCCATTCTGGGAGCCTGTTCTCGAATTGACTAAGTGCCTGTAGGCCAAATTTGAAAAGGTTGGTTTCAGGGGGGCAATTGAGTGCGTCAAGAATATAGCGAATAGCGATACCCAACGGAATGTAGTCGATGAGTTGATGCTTGATGAGCGAACCGAATAGATATCCCGTCATAGCAAGCTCTCGTGCGGGATAATAGGACTGGAAGAATTTGTATTCGTCGAAGAGAAAATGGAGCATGCACGAAAAGATCTCGTGGTCCCGCGAGTTCGCAGATTCTTTATGACGTTGGAGCATGTTGATCACTTCATCGATAGTTGTGTTCTCGTCGTACATTTGTTTGTAGATACTATCCACCTCAGCTTCGATTTCGGGGGAATAGTTGACGACAGTGAAGCCAGGTTCAACGTCGGAGCCGGGGATTAGACTCATAAGACGGGGGTGAATTTGAAGACAAGCATTGCGGACTTCGAGGCAGAAATCGATATCGCTTTCGTTCATGAGGGTAGTACTGATACATATTGGTTATTAGTGTGGTGTACCTAAAGAAACATATAGCACTTGCTTGTTTCGGAGGACGCGTAGGATGATGGTGATAGTATTTGGGCTGAGTGACATGGTCCTGTTTTCAGTCGCCGGGTCCGACATTCTTGAAGATTTTTCACTGTCCATTTTCTGTTCCAAAAAGTCAATGACGGAATGAAGGAACTCCCCTCCATGGCTAGCTACATTGTCTGCTAGCCATTTGTCAAGATTGAGATACTCTCTGCGGGAAGCAAGGGCAGCAATGTCCAAGGCAAAGACAAACGGGCGAACTTCAAGCAACGCTTCAAGAATCTAATGACTCCGTTATAGCAATCTTATAGTAGCAAATATCACAACGTACTTTAAGATCCTGTGCTACATCCAATATGCGGGTAATATTGAGGGGATTTTCCTGGTAGAAGTCACGAAATGCGTTGGTGAGATAAGTAGGTTCGATCTGCCATATCCTCATGAAAACGAGCTGGTGGTTGGGGTGTCCAGCAAGGAACATAGCCAAAAGCTTTCTCGAGTACTCAAGCCGAATTTCGTTCCATTGAGGCTCCTATAAGGTTACATTAATAAGTTTAGTTAGAGAGAGACATATGACCCACGGAAACTTGCAGCAGACCCATGTGGACTAACTCAGCGCTGATTTTTATTGCCTTGTCAAGCATTTCTCGCACGCAATTTTTCACATCCTGAGAATCAGAGTTTGCTAGGCGAACAAGGACATCAAAAAGTTCCAGTGAGTTCCAAGTATGACCTTGCACATTCGCAGCCAATGATTTGATTGTAGGGCTCGCTATGGCCACGTCATCAACCGTGACTATCCTCTGTCCGGGTAGTTGAACAAAATTGAAGGTATCCCCTGGAAGGGATAGCAGAGCGTCGAGTAGCCTAAGCTGATACAGAGGATTATCCCAGACGTCCCAAAAACCAGTAACGGCATGTGATTCGACATCGCGGGGAGAGTTAAGCAGGATGGCGATGAGTAGTTTTAAAGTCGCCGTGTCGACCCCATGACGATCAGATTTATCAAAAGACTTGATAACACTGGGCCAACTGAGGTTGTCATTCTTTGAAAAATCAGTCGGCGTAAAATTAAGAGCGGCTCGACTGACCAAGCTGCTGAAGGCGCGGATAAGGGCGCCTATATCGAACATCACCTTGCCTTCTACGGCCTGGCGACTCAAAACCGCAATTGTTTCAATTACCTGAGTGTCTTGTGGAGGTTTTGCGTCTGTAATTCCATACCGCTCGAGTAACGATCGAATAACATCCGGATCACTTGTAATTTCAGGTCCAAGTTGAAGCAAGAGGTCAACAAGGGACGTGCTCGGTTGAAGGCTGGGGCGAGATTCAGTCAAAAGGTTGGGAGTTGGGTGGGGCGCTGATACCAACCTCAAATTTGGAAGGATCCGTTGGAGTATCGGAGAAATTGTCTCCTTGCCATATTTGCCTTGGATAGCACTAATTAATGCCTTTACTTGGGATGTGTCCAGTACTGGAGATTTGGGAGGTACGTCAGAAAGAAGATTGGTCATGAGCTTGGTGACCTGGTTCGGCGCCAAATCGGCATGGTCGAAGGAAGGGTTATGACAGAGAGCTACGGTAGCGTTTTCAAACTCGTTATGAATCATGTTAGCAGCTTGGTTTGCGAGCTCTTTACGAGCTGGAGCTGAGACCATGGATGACGCAAGTACAAGCCTTTCAAGCGGACGAAGGCCAATTCTATCCACAAATCGGGCAAGGTCAAACTGTCTGAAAAACTCTCCTTCCCCCTTGTCAATACCGTCGCGAAAGCGGTCTGCAAGAAACGGGTCACGAGCGAGGCGTTGAGTTTCTTGAACTAGTAAGCGAAAAGTTAGGGATGCAGAGGGGTCAAAGGAATTTTGGGGCGCGGTCGATGACAGTCGATTTTGAGAGTGAACGATCAGGCGGCGAATGAAGTGCAGGTAGGTGTCAATGCCATGTTGCTCGGTGAGCTATACGTTACCAGGGTCGAAACCAAACTTAGAGTAAGAAGAGGAGGCATGAAAACTTACAGAGCGGATTTCAATCTGATTTCTCTCAAAATTATCCTCCGTAAGCGTTGAAAGCAAAAACACGATCTGCGCCTTGACGATTGTGTGAATATTCGTTGAAGGCGGGTTGTCCATATGGGACGGCCTGGATGGGGTCACCGAGCGCCTGGCAACGCTTCCAGGTCCTGTCGCCGTTTTGAATGATTTTTTGGGGGGTTGTAAATGGATGTAAGGTGATAGACGTAGAGTGCCTCAACTCAACATGCTCAACCAACCAAACCAGTCACAAACAAGGAATTCCAATTATTTAAGCGGAGATTGAATTACACTTTTAATTCCGATATATTCTGAATAATGCAAAGGTAGACACGAAGAGCACAGTCCCAAATGCGAAAAAAACTCTTCCTTCCTTGGTGACATCCCCACCTGAAAACAGTTGACGCAGCGGCAGGAACAAAAGCCCTACCATGAAGTTGACGACCCCTAAATTTGTCAACAGTATGAACTTTGTACTCGAGCACAACCCCATGACTCACAGTTCACCGAAAGCGCTACCGACGACAGAGACGATACAGCCTAAACATGTTTCTCAGGCTTAGCACGTCAATGAAACATGAATGACGTACGTAGGTAGGCGATACCTCCGGGATAATGACAAATGGGATAGGCCCGAGGCCGATTGCAAACGACCTGCGAGAAATTGTTAAGACACTCTGGCCAAAATCAACAAAGCAGAGAATGACATGACAAAAGTCAATATGGCCACACTTGACAGCTTGACATGGCCAGTATCTAGACCCAACCCTACAGCGAAAAGAGATAGTAGAGCTCCAATGGTTGAAACAGCAAGTAGCTGTCTTCGACCCATCCGCTGTACTCATCAATTAGCGCGATGTATTATTGTATGACAAGCAACTATATAGACTGACCTCAATTAGGAAGATGGGTGGAAATGTCATCATGACATTCACTACAGTGATACCAAGGGAAACATATGGCCCGAGCTCTGGAAGGGATTTGGAGAGAATGCTGTTACTATAATACAGCACTGTGGTATTTTGAGATATTGACGTGAGTTCAGTTTATGATCAGCAAACCTGCATTTATTCCTGACGCAGAATTAGCTTCACAGTGGGGTTCGAAATGAGGTGCTCATCATACCAGATAATTGCTGGGAGGCCATTGCCAAGCAAACAATCGCTAATGGTTTTCTGAGCCCCTGTGAAGCAATGAGTTGTGGAACTGTAACCATCGTATGCTGTGTATCGGCCCTTCGTGCTTCAAGCTCGTCAAGTAGCGGGTCAGAGTCTGTACCTTCTCCATTATGATTAGATCCCCGGTCCTCATCTGGTTTTCAATATATTTACCGCTAGGCAAAGTGCGATTAATCCAAATTTTACTGCCATTAGCTTTCTTCTCTTCGTTTCTTCCACGACTTCCTAGCCAAGCCGGTGATTCCACTATATTGACACTTGCCAATAGCTGTACAACAGACAGTGTTGCCGAGAAACAAAAAACTGCGCGCCACCTGGTTGGAGTTGCAAGGTATAAGCCTAATCCCTGTGTCGTCATGATGCCGAGCACAATCCCAAGCTGTGTGAGGACGCCCACATTCCCACTTATCGCGATCGGCGCTATCTCTGAAATAAAAACGGGAGCAATACATATACCAATACCTGACCCAACACCAATCAATATCCTGAAGTCGGTGTTAAGTAAATTGTCTAATACGCTTAAAAAAGCGCACCTCCCAAAGCCTAAGAGACTAGCAGAGCTACTAATACCCATAAAGCAAGCACCAATCGACGTCAAAATGGCACTGATACGCGCAGCTCCTTTGCGGCCCCACCAATCCATAACTAGGTTAGCCGTGAGGCTCCCAACAAGACCACCTATCGTAAAGACGGCGGTGATAGCAGAGAACGTGAACTCGGACATAGGGATACAATTTGGGAGCCATGATATGTCCCCACTTGTCGACTTTACATTACAAGTCAAGACTTCTTGTATTTGGTTGAGAGTTGATATGTGATATCCATACTGTATTTTTGAAAGCTGTTATTCGGGCAAAGGCCAGCAAAATGACGGAGATCGCACCTGAAATGGAATAACAAGGATCCATATGCAAACCAGCCAACCATAGACTGAAAACGCTTGTCCAGGGATGTGAGCATTCGACATAACATACAACTTGGGAATTGAAATATTGACAGTTCGTGACACTGACTAGTAAGCTATCGAACAAACAAGTCGAAACAACGCGTCTTCTCTTGACAACATGCCTCGAGAAATTGTTACAGTTCAGCTGGGTCAATGTGGGAATCAAAGTGAGCTCAAAGTTACATATTAGTTGGCTATTTTTCAATCCTTGTGTCTATAAGTGGGCTCTGTTTACTGGCAGCGCCTTTGCGCAGAGCATGGTATAAATAGAGAGGGTATACTAGAGGAGTGGGCCACTGAAGGGGGAGACCGCAAAGATGTCTTCTTCTACCAAGCGGATGATGAGCACTATGTCCCGCGTGCTATACTAGTAGACTTGGAACCAAGGGTCTGTACGTTGCTTACGAAATTATTTTGGGCAATGTTGATCATACAAATAGGTTATTAACAATATTCTCACCTCCTCATATGCAAATCTATACAATCCCGAAAATATCTTCGTTTCAAAGGATGGAGGAGGTGCTGGAAATAATTGGGCACAGGGATACTCGTCCGGGGAGAAAATCTACGAAGAAGTCATGGAGATGATTGACCGAGAGGCGGAGGGAAGCGATTCTCTTGAGGTGCAGGGTCAAACCGTCACATCATGCTATATATATTGACATAAAAGCTATAGGGATTCATGCTCACACACTCGATTGCAGGTGGTACGGGCTCTGGATTAGGTTCCTTTGTCCTCGAAAGGCTTAACGACAAGTTTCCAAAGAAACTAATTCAAACATATAGCGTGTTCCCAAACTCCCAAGAAGGCGACGTAGTTGTCCAGCCTTACAACTCTCTGCTCACGCTTAAACGCCTCGTCAATCATGCAGATTCGGTCGTCGTATTAGATAACAGCGCTCTTGCGCGAATATCGGCCGATCGTCTGCATGTACAGACCCCAAGTTTTGATCAGACAAACCAATTAGTGAATCTATCTTGTAGGCCCATATTTTTTGTTTTGACTTCAATATTCCAGGTAGCAACTGTCATGGCTGCCAGCACACAAACGCTTCGATATCCAGGATACATGAATAACGACCTGGTTGGCATTATTGCTTCTCTCATCCCCACTCCTCGCTGCCACTTTCTTATGACATCGTACACCCCATTCACTAGCGATCAAATTGACAAAGTATGGTACATGCCTGCTCAGTTTCATAGGTCATTAACGTTGGCCAGGCAAAACCAATCCGTAGAACGACGGTCCTTGACGTCATGCGTCGCTTGTTACAACCGAAAAACCGTATGGTGTCTACCACCCCAAGCAAAACAGCCTGCTATATCTCCATCCTTAACATCATTCAAGGAGATGTTGATCCTACCGACGTGGGTATACGTTCATTTTTCAATATCAACTACGATTCTTCTACTAAGCAATCCACAGGTCCATCAGTCTCTCCTACGAATCCGCGAACGTCAACTTGCGAATTTCATACCATGGGGTCCAGCCTCTATCCAAGTAGCCTTGACACGAAAGTCGCCCTATATAACAACCAATCATCGCGTCAGCGGGCTTATGCTTGCTAATCACACAAGCATTGCTTCCGTTAGTCTTTCACCAATCGTAGTTTGATCTGGCTGACCGGATTAGTAGTTATTTAAACGCATGCTGGATCAATTTGACCGTCTGAGGAAGCGGAATGCTTTCTTAGAACAGTACAAGAAGGAAAAAATGTTCGAGAATGGATTAGAAGAGTTTGATGATGCAAGGTATATCAAGCTATACCAATGCAGCGAAATGCTAATTGATATTCCCTAGAGCGACATGTGAAGAGCTGTTGAAAGAATATAAGGCATGTGAGAGCCCTGATTATATCACATATGTGAGTCTTTCGCTATTTGGCAGATTGATACTCAGACTTGTTTATGTTGTAAACTAGGGTTCCCAGGATGCTGATATGGCAACATGATGCCAGGTTATCTGGACCACATTTAGATTTGAAAATTTCACCGGTGTATTGAATCCGTGCAAGGAAAAGAGCTACATGTAAAGCTATAGCGATCAAAAATCTAGCTCATCCAAAGGGGAGACAACGAGAAAGAGGTCATTTCTTAGCTGTCTCTAACTTCTTCCCAATCTCTGCCCCTAGAAGTTGTGTGTTAGCAGTAAGCAAGATCCATATACGTGACAAGTACCCCGAAGTTTGACTTTCAGAACTCGTTCGAGTTTACTAAGCACTTGCGTATTGGGTATTGCTTTGCCAGATTCGTAGTCTTTAATGACTGAGGGCTTCTCGTTTACCAGCTTTGCTACACCCTCCTGTGTGAGGTTTTGAGCCATACGACCGTCCTGTATCGCCTATGGAAATAACTGTCATAAACACGAGGCCGTGACCTTCAAAATTACTTACACGGCCGACACTTGGTAAGATCTTGACGGGTGGTGCTACTTCATTCTCCCGATCAAGTTTAGCAATGCGTTGATGGTCGGTACCTGATGATGCTATAAGCACACAAACTTCCTTGAACATGAACCATACTTTGAGCTTTGTTCCCAGCTGGTTTCCTATCAGTCGCGATGACAGCGCCTGATTGTCGGGCCTATAATTTCAGCCTCATCAGATACGGCTGCGTGCCCGAGCCCTCGCGAAATCTCACCGCTAAGTAAAAACCTTCAGCGCACACGCAGGCTGAGCGATTGAAGAAGCAGGACTCACTATTCAGGTCAGCATCCTTCTTTACAACCTTGGTTGTTTGTTTTCTGTATCCAATAACCACACTGGAGGCCCGGTCATCACTCATGTTGTATAAGTATTAAATAAAGAAAAAGAATAATGCTCTAAGGTCGAAGTGATAGTGAGAAATGAAGTTTTCGAAGTGTGACCGCGTGATGTGCTTCAAGTGATACTAAATAATAAAATTTCAGACTCAGACCATGGCGGTGCCGAACTGTCTCCAGACTCTAGCCTATTCTTGCTGACTCGATAGCTTTCCATTATGACTAGTAGTACTGTAGCTCTTAGAATCTCGCTACAATGATATAGCATAATAATATGTAGTATAACAAGACTTACTATTATCATGTACAATGATATTTTGACGTCACGTGGGTGTCCATGGTAACAAAAATCAATGGCTACAAGGCCAACAAGTTTGTCCCATCAGATCCGTCTCTCGAACTGCAAACTTTTGGGATACGTTGGTACGCATAGCCTTCAACTCGTCTCACTTGGTTCTCATTTGACTCTATTCTACTTCATCGGCTCTTGCAGCGCAAGCGCTAGACGTTGAACGTCCTTTCTTTTACTTTCCTATTCTTTCCAGGTGCTAGAGCCACCTCTTTCAACCAACTCAACTTCAACGCCGTCTTCGAGAGCTGCACATTTCTTCTTGGCTAAATATAACAAAGCATATCGTGCGTATACTGTCCTATAACCCGAGCAACGTTTGATGTCTTCCACTCAACTGCTTGACGATAGTCTTCCTTCTACAAGAATCACTATGGTTTCCCGAAAGCTCATGGGAGTCTGGGCGGTTTTGGACTTCCTTCTCCTCGCTGCAGGAGCTGTTACGTTGGCATTATCTATCGCATGGAGAGCACAGTCGGATAACACTCTGCTGATGATGGTTCTAACACAGCAATACTTCACAGGCGAGCTATTCGTTCCTATCAAGAGACGAAAACTAACTCAATATGCCGTTAACAGCCGGAATGGTGCTGGCAATCGGACTTTTGATAACTTTCGCTATTTCCATTGGTGCCATTATCCAAAGGAACCACGTTACCATCGGTCTTATTCTTCTCAACTACACCCTGTTGATCGACGCCATTGCTATTGTGGTAATTGGGAGTATTATCTGGTTCTTTACCTTACAAGAGCGTAACAACTTCCACATACGGTGGGAGCAGGCCACTGCTCAGACACGCGTTATACTTCAGGATCAGGTACGTCCGTGGCGAGCTGTCCATTGAACATTTCAGAAGAAACCAAATATATAGCTCAAATGCTGTGGTTATTTCAACGCAACCGATTTAGCAGAGATTGGGGGACGCTTCTGCACAAGCCAGGATTTCGTGTCAGGCCTTAATGGCAGCATGGCCAACAATTTCTGCGTACAACCGCTCACTGATTACGCTGACATGACGCTCAACAATGTTTTTACGTACGTTTCCTCTCCGTCATCCGTGTCAGGTTTGAATCCAACTTCTTCCTTTTTCTTAGCACGGTAAGGGCAGAATACGCACACATAATTTTTAGCTCTTGCTCACAATATTGCCAGATATACGGCTACATGGCCGTCATCCTGTGTTTACTATTGGCCTCGCTTTGTGTCATAAAGAAGGTACGATTACGGGTCTGCCATGGCGTCAAACTAACAAGTCTTCAACAGCGGCAAGAAGATGAACGGTTTAGGAAAATTGACGCTAAACGCGGCGGAAGAGGTTTTGTTTGACTTACCTTCCTTATTTGCCTACACGATCGAACTTTATCCTACTCCGAACTGTTCCTTCTTTTTCTTCCTTTTGGTCAACTTCTCAATGGCGCCCACGCTCTCTTGGCTAGCAGTTCGACATCTTTATGATTACCGTGCTGAAATCGGCGCGTATACGTAATGCTGTAGTAGAGTCCAGACCATCGATATACTGATGCAAATAATTACCGTGTCCATAATCAGCATGACGAATCTACACTTCTTCAATTTCGCTTATATCAGAAAAGTCTTTCAGCTACTTGGGTTTTGAGGATGCCGAAGGCGAAGAAGAAGAAGTTGCCTATCGCACCAATGGAATCTGCGAGCAGCTCCTCTACCACATCACTTTCAAGTCGAACAACGATCCGACTGTTTCACACCCTCTTGAAACGACGCACTCAATTACAAGCCGTCAGTGCGAAGGGAGCAGATGTATCAAAGGCGCTGTCGGAAATAGAACACGAGATTGCAGAGCTAGGAGGGCTTGAACAATACCAGCGAATGTCTGCCATAGGCCAAAGAACCGACCGCGGCGGCGGTAGCCAAAAATTTTTGATTGAGTGGCTGAAGGAGATAGGGCTACATCGACCCCACACTCACAAACTTAGGTTCGTCTTCAACCTATAGCAAGAATGGGAAAGGTGTTCACGAAATTAGCCTACTTGATGTTGGGGCTTTGAAACCGGACAACTATCGTTCCTGTGCGTCTTGGGTTAAGCCCACCCCAATGGACTTACGCCCGCGACACCCTCTTATCCTCAAACAGGATTTCCTACAACTTGACGTGGCTCAGAACTATGAGAAATGGGATATTATCAGTCTGAGCCTCGTTCTGAACTTTGTGCCAGAGCCGAAGGAAAGAGGTCAAACTCCGCTTCTACCGTGAGTTAAACTAACACTAATATTTGACACTTTGCAGGCCGTATGCTGCGCCTTGCTTACGACTTTCTGGCGCCCGACGGCCATCTCTACCTGGTAGTATGTCTGTGTCATTACTTGTGTTATTTATACACCTGAACAAAAGCACAGCTTCCTCTCCCTTGTGTTGCTAATTCTCGCTATCTTGATCTTCCGACCTTGGAGGCTCTAATGGAGGCCCTGGGCTTCAAGGAAATTAAAAATAGGCGCAAAGAAAGGCGCAAAATGGCTTACTGGCTGTTTCAAAAGATAAGACCATCGAGCAGACCCCTGGACCGTTTCCAGAAGAAATCGGTGTTATGCCAGGGCAACAGGAACAACTTTTGCGTGCTCATCTGATGTCCTACATTCAACGAGTTCTTAAAAAGGTACAAAACTAACTGCGCTTGCTGGGTCACAGTTTTAAAATTAGTATCCGTGTTTATCGACTCTCAGGCTTAGCCCATGTTGGTCCTCACATTTAATACAGGGCTGGGCTACTCTCGTTGCCGCTGGGTCATATAATAGTCGTATCGTAGTTACAGGCAAATGTTGTTGAAGATTGTTGAAGATTGTTTTTGCTTGGAAGCAATTGTACAGTACTTGTCGTAATGTCGTTACATGCAGTTAAAAAACATGAGTTGAATGGTTACTACATTATTTACAAACAGGAGGGCCTGGAGTTTTGTACTGTACTCGCATATACCGTAATGCCTAGTGAAAATGGGTTCCGAGTCAGCACGAACGATGAACAAGTCAGAGGATATTTATTTTTTCAAAGCCATAATAGTAGTGCTCCAACCATATAGTATGTGTACACATACACTTGTT
>CEMU01568363.1:7126-35126 GCA_900068965.1 Calocybe gambosa
CCCCTTCTCAAAAATCTGTTTCATTGATACCCAAGAGCAACCAATCACCATCTCGGGAGAAAAGTGCACAGATCCGCACTGACGGAAATGCTAGTAATTATGACTCGATCTCCCGGGGACGATCAAAATCTTCATCCTATGTATCGCATAGACCGAAACAACCACAGAGCCTGAATGCTGCCCTAGAAAAAATCACAACCTCACGGTCTGATAGTGGGCACGGATCTAGCCCAAGGACGCCGACAAGTACTTCAAGTGAATTCGCAAGAACTAGTAGCCAATACGATTATGAGCAGCGAATTTCCAGCTCTCGAAAGCCTAGTCCCACACACATGAAAGCTCATCATAAGGTGCCACCGTCTCCTAGACGACCCATTCCGGCTACACCATCCCACGAAGGACGAAGTGTCTCAGGACCGACCATCTCTGGCAAGAGTATCAGCGTACCTATTCCTAATCACGGTAAGATATATGTACAATATTTTTTGACTTAGCCCTTGACACAGATTAGCTGCCACCTTGCGAATGAGTCCTGTCAAAAACCGTGTCAGTGGGCAACCTATTCCTGTGCAGCCACGAATGACTCCCCTTCCTATGCACACTGCAGCCTCTTCTGGGCGAGTATCTCTTCTACTTATCGCATTTTCTCATCTCATTTATACCATTTATTTCTGCATATAGGACTTATCCGATCCTACCAACTGATCTAGCTGTAGACATCCAACAGTTCTCGGAGTCTGAATTTGCTCGACAATACTTTTCAACCCATAGAAGAGGTTTCATTTTCAAAAGGAAGGTCCCGCTGACACAAATGATGTCGTGGCAAAAGGTCGGCTGAAGTCTACAATGCCTATAATTATGCCGCTAACTTTCATTCTCATAGACACCACTGAGTTCTCCGTTGTTAAGCCTCAACAGGTCCCTGACTAAAAATGCGGTGAAGATGTTCAAGATCATCCAGTATATAATGGGTGACAGAGAACGTGAAAGACCGCCTGCTCTTCGACTGCATTCGGACAGCTATCCCCCCGTTGCGAATGCCGCCAACGCATCAACTCTCTCTTTGAGCGGAAGCGTTTCCAATCTGTTAGAGGAAGAACGATGGCTGCTTGCCGAAGGTTTGAGTCACGGTGAACTCAGAGACGAGACTTATTGCCAATTGATGAAGCAGCTTACGGGCAACCCCAGCACGTACGCCCTCTATCTACGACATGCCCCTTGAAACTGACTCTCGTAGGGAAAGTATATTTAAAGGATGGCAGCTTTTATGCGTCGTTCTCACCACTTTCCCACCTTCCAAGAATTTTGAGACCCACATCTCCTCTTTTTTCCAACAACATACGCTGCAGCACGAGAGCAGGATCGATGTTATGGCAAAGTACTGTTTGCGACGCCTGGCCTATATTTCTCGGAAAGGTCCGCGAGGTAAACCACCAGGACTGGCAGAAATTGAGGCTGCTGCGGTACGAATAGATGATTTTCTCTTGTCCGAGGTAACCGAATTTGTATAGGACGCTGCTTTTCATCCTTCAACCTTTGGAGAGTCCTTGGATGTCGTTATTCGTTTGCAAGAGCGGAAGTATCCGGAACAGAAAGTGCCTATTATCCTCCCATTTCTAGCAGATGGAATCCTAGCATTGGGTGGCCTAAAGGCTGAAGGCATATTCCGTGTTCCTGGGGACGGAGACTCCGTTTCAGAGCTAAAGTTGCGCATTGACCGTGGATACTACACTACAGACGGCGTCAATGATCCCCACGTACTCGCGTCACTCCTAAAACTTTGGCTACGTGAACTCTGTGATCCTCTTGTGCCAGAGGAAATGTATAATGAATGCATCGCTAGCTCTAGAGACGCAGATGCTTGCATTCGTATCATGGAACGACTTCCAACGATCAACCGGCGCGTTATCCTGTTCGTCATCAGCTTTCTGCAGCTCTTTCTTGAGGAGAAAATCCAAAGCGTCACGAAAATGACACCCGCTAACTTGGCACTTGTGATGGCACCAAACCTCTTGCGATGTAACTCTGAGTCCATGACTGTTGTATTCACAAACGCGCAGTAAGTTGCTGGCTTGATACTTGAATTATTATTTTCTCAATAGATTTGGGATTAGATACGAACAGATATTTGTATACCAACTTCTCTTACATCTACAATGCGGCGATATCGACTCGGATTACATTCCTACCCATGGCTTGGGTGCCATAACACCGACTTCATACCCCAGAACTTCGAAGTCACGATCCCGCCGCCTACTTTAAATTTTGGTTGCAAAAGGCCATTTTCCCTTTAATCAGTTGATAGTGCATTCACTTCATAATTTCAGTACTCATCGTTTTAGTTTAGTCACGGAATCTTGTCAGTAACACATGGTTGAATACGACTATATTACGAAGTACTCCCCTACCAGTATGTCCTATGTAAAACTGAGCCGTTTCTTGGGCTTGCTCTCTCGATTTGAAAGCTCAGAGTCTGATCTATCCCATCTGCCAAATCCCCACCCATCTCCTTCCGTGTCCTCGAGGCTCTCTGTCTTCCACGAGTTCCATTTTTTAGACTTGTTATCCTTTTTTTCTGGTCCTTGATCTGCAAAGGCGTTCTCAGAAACAACAAGCCGCTCAATTTCAAGCAATATATTCCATATATCCCCACTTCCGATTTCAGCTCCCTCAGCTTCAATCTGTTGCTCGCCCACTTGCTTCCGAATCTTTTCCACTAGCTGACGCGTGCGAGGATCGATCTTGACCCCGTTAACCTTCATCTCGACCAGAGCATCCCTCACACCCCTCAAATCTTGGAAACACTTCCACTGTGTTTCAATGAGCTCATGATAAGCCTCGGATGAGCACCCAAAGACATAAGAAGCTATTGACAACCGCCTTGCGTGCTCGAACATGGACAAGGTAAGATGTGGATCGTCAAATTTGTCGCGGAATGTACGCATGACATGAGCCAAGAGGTGAGGATATGCCGATGGTTGAAGCATTGGCAGCTTGTCGTAGACACCATTTTGAACCCCTCGAGAAATGGCCTCACGCGCTGCCGCTTCATACCGTCGCGACTCTTCAAATAAAGAATCCTGTACCCACTCCAACAGCTCTCTATCGGTCGAGAAGAGGTCAATTTTTTCCTTCTGACGATCCACTTCGTTGTTGAGCTCTGCAGATTGTATTAACCGCTTGGGATATCTGCGAAGCTTCCCAATTAAATCGTCTATTCCCTTTCGTCCAACGCCAATTGCAGAATCACCATCAGTCACTGAGGAACTAGCAATTTCTTGTGCAGACGCAGCGTCAAAGATCATCTCGAACATGTCGTTGAGGACTCTGGATTCGCGAGCTGTCATAGATTGTCGAGCTCTACGGGGGCGTGGTGACCTGTTCGTATCCATGGAAGTGTATAGGTTCGAGGGAGATGCGTATGAATCGACATCACGGAAGACTTGGTCCCATGGCGAAGTGGTGCTGGAGAAAACAGGATTGGACGGACCTGGAGTCTTGCTTGAGATAGTTTTAATCAAAAATCCAGGGTGAGAAATAAATCTAAGAGGAGCTTACGATGAATGATTCGGAATTGCGCTGGAAATATATCTTTGTGAATTTGGCCTACGGCGACGCGGAAGCGGTGAGACCAAAATATAGGCAGTCCACGGTAGCGTAGGCAGAACAGCTGAGTACCGTATATAAGTCCTTCAATACTATAGACATAACTAGTCTCGACCGACCTGAGGACGAACAACGACATCTGCTCAACATGGCAGGTATGAAAGCGAGAGTATGTCACGAGACACATATGTCGTACACATTACTATGAATTCAAAGTTCGCTGAGAATGAAGAATATCTATTCAACTAAAGAAGATCAATCCCTTTGAGCAAGCTTGACCATCAAAGGCAGATTCTCTCCCTTCTCTTGCTGACCCTCTAGCGTAGGAAGCATGACTAAACAAGCTTCTCGACGAAGTCCCCCCAGTTCCGGTGTTGGAAGAAGTTCGAAGTTGTTGATGATCTCGACCGTAAATACTTGCATTTCATACAGTGCGAACCTCCATCCAATGCATGCTCTAACTCCCCCAGCAAACGTCAGCCTAGCAAGATGAAAGAGCTTCAGTAAGAGCATCTTATAAAGAATTCGGATACGCACAGATTGCTATAAACACCGACTGTAGGCCCTTTCTTTTCAGTGCTTTCCTCAAGCCATCTCTCAGGGTTAAAAACATCAGCATCGTCACCAAAGACCTCTCGATTCCTTGAAAAGATAAGATCTGCGATCAGCACATCCTGCCAGAAGTGATAACATGACCGTACCTGTTGTATCCAGCTATTGAAGCAATGACCTTGGTGTCTTTCGCTATAGGCAAGCTGCTGATCAACTCCCCAGAAGTCAATCTGATTGGCTTTGAGAGTGGTAATACGTCGTCCTTGATTGCACGGCGGTAGTTGTGATATACGGCGGGATGGAATCTCATAGACTCCTAATATATGTATGCAGTTTAAATTTGTGAGAATAGTCGTGAAGCGAGATTGGAATAGATTTTTTGACCTTTAACACAGCAGCCAAGTAAGGCATGCCATCCAAATCGTTCGCCGTGAACGCCGCAGAGGTACGACCGGTGTTTTCTTCCGTAGCACGTATCTCTGCCCTCAACCTGTTTTGAACGTCAGAATGGCGGGCCAGCTCTAACATAACCCAGCATAGCGAAGTGGCGGTTGTTTCGTGGCCAGCAAGAAGAATCGTCCTGAAGAATGACAGCGTAAAAGTCGTGCGCCACAAAAGCAAATTTGCGCGTAAAGCGCGGTTACAAACCTCATCTGAGCTAACAGTTCCTCGTCTGTGAGTCGAGTCGCTGGATTCTCGGAAGCATTTGCTTTGACTTGAGAGCACATAAGCACCGGATCATAAAGTTTACAGCTGAAACGAACCGAGCAGACTTAGGATATCTCTGCTTCCTTTACCATCAAAAAGCGCGCCGGATTTGGATTCGATCAGTGACCTCGCGACAGCATTGGCTATATTGGCAGTGTAGCGGGCATGAACGAGATTGCGCCGTTTAGAGAACTTGGACATGATTTGGAGAGCCCAGACAGGCAGCATTGTTTGCATAAAGATAGAAGATTTTGGAGGAGAACCCAAAGTATCTGACCTAACAAAATTTTGTTTATCCACTGTAGACTTGCGTAAAGTAAACTTACATTAGACCAAAATAGGCTTTCATAAGTTCGTTATCCGTCTCAGCCAAGGCACCGAAATGATAGTCAAATGCGGCTAAGCACCAAAGGTCGCATCAGTCACACGGATAAACAAAGGGTAAGTGTAAGTCAAATCACCTTCTCCGATTGCATCCATGGTTGTTCGCGAAAGCCAAGATGCGACATTAAAAACAGCTGTCTGGTCAGCCAAACTTGCCAAGGTGTCCGTCCATTTCTCGGTCAGCTAAAACTTCATGAGCTTCTTTCACGAAGAGTCTTGTGCAACCCACCTCTGTGCCAATTTTTTGAAAAATAGGGATAAAGGCTTTGGCTTCAGGAGCTGTCAGAATATAAAAGTTACATGGGAATTCGGGATGGTGAAGGAGAAGTATCAACCGCCAAATCCAGGAAGCATTACTTTCCTCTGCCTCTTGTGAATATGACCTATAAATTTATGCCTTTAAGGGAAAATATTTGGATAGATGATAAAATGTTACTATCTGCCCAAAGAAGACCGCGTCCCATTAGGATGCGAGAGATCTCTGTCCTTTCTGGCCATTTCTGAAAGTTGTATCCTAACGAAGCAGGCATAAATAAATAAAAAAAGGTAGCAAAAAGCCTTCCACTTACCGGACGTATGAAAGATATACTGAAGCGCTTTCGGGTCAGAAACTAAAAGACGGTTCTCCTGAAGAAAGACACAAATTTGTTAGTAATTGCGGTGCGGATACAAGGAATCGAACCCACTCCAAAAGGCCCCCGAATCCGAGTGACGTCGCCAAATTTCTGCTTGTATTTGAAATCGGGGACACCGACCTGGCTCTGAAAGATTTCTGCCAAGTTTCCTGAGAATGAGTGTCAGCCCCGGACGAGAAATGAGAGATGGATGATATGTAATACCGAGGAATAGAGAGTCTGATTTTGGACCAGGAACATGACGAATGGAGATCTTATAGTAGCGCAAGTAAAGAGCATAGATGATTGCGGCGGTCAAGGCAAAGAGAAGCATGCGCGCCTATACGACAATATGAGCCAGGTGAACACAACAAAGAGGAGAGACGCACTTTCGGTTCATCAAGCACTAGTTGGAACATGGTGGGGTGTTTGGAGAGGATTGAGAGACTCAGGACTATAGGTATAACTAGATGTGCGCTGTGGGTGAGCGTTTAACCGAGTTTCGTCACATGAAGCTGTACTGGGTGAGAGAGTCCGATGTAACCCGGGGGCAATGCGCACATTTAAAAGCTAGGATACCATGAGTCGCTGACCTCGAGGACAGGAATGTGGCATCGTAAATAGTTTACCCGAAAGTATTATCAAATCTGATCTTTGTATCAGACATAAATTATTAGAGCGCCAGTCGTCATTTACTGTAAGGTCGCTCAGAGATGCAATTATCAGCTAGCCTGAGGTTATACCAAAGTCAAAGAAGAGCTTTTGAATTTAAATATCAAGGCGAATAGGATAGGAGGGATTAAGTATAAGTATCAGAGGTGTGCAGCACACTATGCATGTCACGTGCTCTCACCTCTTGTCAATAAACCAATGCTAGGCGAAACGCAAGCGCCTCAGCAGTACAAAGACTGCGTCTCTTGTAGGATAATCGGTACCGCCGCTCTCGCAGGCGTTGGCTCGTATGCCCTTGTACAGTCCCGCCATACCGCTCCAGGCAGCCTAGCTCACAAAAGAGTAATGGGCGGCGTTGGCGTCGGTACGTTCGCCGACTTTTCTCACTGCAATATTTAGAATCTCAATTACATCCTAACAGTATTTCTCATTGGGAGTGTAATCAGATGGTTTCAGTGACATTGTGCAAAAGACACAGCTCGTTTAGTTTTACAGATCAACGCTCTGTTTGTCTGTTTTATTATATATACACAACCTCCATCTCGTGCATCTACTCGTTGGTGAACTGTGGCTTCCTTTTCTGCGCAAACGCACCCATTCCTATAGCGACGGCATGTCAACTAATTGCCGTTTGCGATTGCGAGAGCCACATTACCTTCTTTCTGATCCTTTGTCGCAAATAGCCCATGGAAGATGCGTCTTTCGAATCGCAGGCCTTCAGCTAGGCTCAGCTCATATGCTAAGGAAGAGTTAGCAACCATCATCGCACTCACGGACGATGGCCCTACCAGCATTGACAACCTCCTTGGCAGCCATACTAGCAATCTGGCTCTTGCTGGCAATCTCTTTTCCAATGTTGATAGCCTCCTTGACGACCTCACCCTCCCCTTCCTTCACCACTCGACTCACAATGCCCCACTCAGATGCTTCTTGTGCCGAAATCATACGTCCGGTCAAAACCATTTCCATCGTCCTGGATTTTCCAATGATATGAGCAAGACGCTGCGAACCTCCGCCGCCTGGAATGGTGCCAAGGTTGATTTCCGGTTGCCCAAATTTAGCGGTGGGCGAGGCTAGAATGATATCACACATGAGAGCTAGCTCACATCCGCCACCGAGCTATCGGTAAAATTGTGAAAATAAGTAAACCCGTCCTGTGCAAAGGTCCGAATCTTACAGCATAGCCGCTAACTGCTGCAATGATTGGTTTGCGTATCCGTGTCATTTGGGCCCAGTCTTCCAAGAAACGGTTCTTGTATGCATCAGCATCTGAAGAAGAATGATTATTATGAGGATTCGGAGTACAATATGGCATGCACTGACATTGTATATCCTTCATTTCTTTGATGTCGGCGCCGGCTAAGGCCTGTTTAAACCCCTGACATCAGTTACAGAACAAACCTTTACGCACCCGCGAAAGCTCTTTCGGACCCAGTCAACACCATCGCGCTGACCGATGAGTCTGCATCTGCATCTCGTAGAGCGCGGTTGAGCTCCGCGAACAACGGTGAGGAGAGAGCATTCAGTGCCTTGGGCCGGTTGAGAGTGATGAGCGCAATTGCCGGTTCTGGTCGGGTGACGAGAATGTGGTCGTACTGGGGTTCGGTGGTTGTGGACATGAGGCGAATAGCTGGGGGTGAGAGGTGTCTTGCTGCGATGGTTAACGTTGTAGTTCTCAAGGGGTTATAAAGGATGCGGCAGACTGTGTGGGACATGACTATAATTGTACAACATGCCACCGTCTAAGTAAACCTCTGATTATTACTCCGGTTACAACCGACACCTACCACCTCAAACTCACGACCGTTGTCCTAGATCTCTGCAACTCCGAAAGCGAGCTTATGATGGAAACGGGGTAGCGGCGATAAATGGTAGTATTACAACCTTCTCCTTGTCCCACTGATGCGATGGCCTATGAGTTGGCCTGGCTACATCTTTCATTAACAGTGAAACTCACCACTCCGGAGGTATAATACACATCTCCTTCGACCATGTTCCTAGCTTCACTGATCGTTTCTGCTTTGATGATCAACATCGACCCCTCTGCTCTCTTTTGAGCAGCTCCTGATTCCATTTGTTCCGGAGAGACCAACATACCCCCCACCTCTGTTTCAGAATAGGTATCATTGGTTACTTGCAAAAAAGGTGTCAAATCATAGTGTAGAGACTTACGAACGATGCCACCATCTATGCGAGGTTGAATGTCCTTGAGGTGTTGTGACCTTACACTATATCGTTTGGTATGGGTATCGACGTCTTTCCGATCGGGAGCATACACGAAAAACCGTTTGACTGTCGAAGCAGCAGTACTCTGCTGTCTGCAAAAGTACTGAAAGCTGCTGCATTGGGCCCGAAACCCTGTCTTTACAGAGAAAGCAAACATGAACGCTCAAGTATGTAAATCAGATTTGCCAGTGTTGCTAGTAATTTCCCAGTGTGACATGACATGACATGATCATTACACTATGACAACTCTATAAGAGGTCTCAACGACTCTCAAGGTATTACAGTCGCAGGTAAGATGGGCAAGATGACAACTTTGTCCGTGTCCCACTGTCAATACGAGCTATTTATCAGATCAACTCCCATAACAAGTGTTCTGGCACTCACAACACCAGATGTGTAGTAGATATCGGACTGAACTTGGTTTCTGACTCTACCAGCCAAAGTAAGGAAAGATCCGGATAGCATTGAGAATTACTCCTTACTCATCGATAGACTCTGCAGTGCAGATGAATGTGGAGCCTATCATCTTCTTGGATGCCTCCGGCGTGGCGATAGACTCTGGGGTCAACAGCACACCACCAACACCTTTTGAACAAGCGTCAATTTGTGCTCTGGAGGGATTAAAGGTGAGAAGAAACACGCACGAAGGAACCCGGATTGCTTTTTTGCAGTTATTCCTTCAAGATGGGTTGCTCGGACAGAGAGACGTTTCTCAAAGGTTCCCTCTTCCGTTTTATCGGGCGCATAGACAAAAAAATACTGGGGCGCTGGAGCAGACATGGTGGTTCAAGGAGGTAGATCGGATAAACAATGTGGGGTAGGGTATAATATATTTATTAACATTAACGTCGGTCCGTGGGATTACCCGGAGACACGATTATCATTATTTATATTGTTTTAAAGACGCGACGGCACGTGACCCACATGGTACATCATGTGAGGTTCAAAATTAAAATAAATAAAATCACTTTCTCTGCATATATGCCATCCGCTCGAGTTCACAGTCATAAATCACCACTTATTGGCGCAAATGTAACAAACATAAACCTTTCTAACTCAATCACATCCACAAAACGACAGAAACGCGCTTCCACTCAACAGAAGCCAGTCCTACATCATGATGTTGAAGTTATCGAAATATCAGACGATGAGATGTCGACTCCCATAACAGCAAAGCATAGTCATGCAGATCTCCGACGTCAGCTCGCGGTATTGCAGGGGGTGCGTTGAGTCAGTTTCACGTATGTTATTCCGGTGTACTGACATCATCGACACAGGAAATAAATCGTTATAAAGCTGAGCTTGCTGCTGCTCACAAAGAGTTGGAAAAACTCCGGGCACCAGAACCAATCCAGGGAAAACTTGTGCTGGTGCGGTCTTTCTTTATAATGCTATGTGTTAATTGATCGGCGGCTCCAGGATCTCTCGCAACTTGAAGATAATATAAATTGTGGCATTTGCACCATCAGGTTATGGCATCCTTACATGTACGCCATATCTCTTGCATTCCTTCACTTCTCTCTTATATCCGCTCAGCCTGCCGGGGTGTGGTCACACCTTTTGTCAGAGTTGCCTTCAAGATTGGTTCAATACAACACTTGCACAATTCATGCAGTCCCACCCAGGTTACATACCTGGTGTTCATGCCAATGCTCATGGTGTATGGGAGGTAGTGATGCGCAACCCTCGTGCTCATAATGACCCTTATATTGCGCATACTCACCCCGGGAATCCACATCCAGAATATACATGTCCTACATGTAGGGTGGCTGTGGTTGGTCCGCCACCAGAAGATTTCACCCTCAAAGAACTGGTTCGAGTAGTTACCAAGGCTGCCGGAGAAACCAGTCCCAAGAGGCAGGGTGCTTCTGCAAAAAACCCATGGGATGGTTTTTTTCCCAACAGCTCACAAATGTTAACACATGCTTCGATCGTCTAGATAATCTTATAAAACACTTTCAAGTCTATAGCAAATATTTTTTGCCTGTAATTCTCATAATAATTATAGTTTACAGCATATCTTATTTCTTTCCCTTTCCCTTTACCTGAGCCCTTGACTTGACCTTTTTTGTGGTGCTCGGAGCAGGCACAGGTCCTTCAATTATCTCAACCTCATTATCACTAACAATTGCTGTCATTGAGGCTTTCCTCTTGGTTCCCGCCTGTTTTGGAATAATTGTCGAGGTGCTTTCAATTTCGATGATATCGCTGATCGTCGAGTTGGAGTTTCTGCCCAGTGACCCTTGAGGACTCTGTCGTAACGAGCCGCCAGAGCCGCGAGCAGAAGAACGCGTGATAATCGAAGACGTGGGTGAGCCTCTTGAAATCGCTCTCTTCTCTGCTTTCGAGCCTAGGTTAAAAGCTCCTCCACCGTCATAGTCTACATCGCTTTTCAACCGCCCGCCCACAACGCTAGTTACAGCGTTGACCTCCATTTCCACTCTAGTTTCCCTCCAGTCTCTCATAAAGATATTCTCTGCCGATAGACCATCCTCAAATCCACGGAGACTCCTTTCTTTTCGTGAATCGGTGCCGTATTCTCCTCGTAAGACTCTGTCGCCAGTCAGTTGAGCGCCGAATGTATCCAGGGACAACGAGCCCGAATTTTTCACATTATATCCGCTCTCTAACTGCTGTGATCCCTCCCACCCCCTAGTTTCCACCTTGAAATCTACGGAAGCTGGTTCACCAAGGTTTTCAATCCACTCCCATGGACGGTCGACAACAGGGGATCCGTATATCAAATTTCCAGCCGAGTCTCGATAGGAATTGACCATGTTGTGTACAGAGGCCGAAACGGGGAGGGATGGAAAGAGCGATATAAGCTGCTTGCGAAGTTCCGCAGGCAGATCCGCAGGCAAGTCGGAGGTGGATTCAGCAGGATAATTGCAAAATGGGTCATATGGTGTTGCCCTTACGTCATTCGGCAGCTCTACGTTGTGTAAGATGTATGAACTGCATGCAGTCACTTCCCTAATCACCTACCATCATAGATATAATAGAGTGTATCGATGATCAAGGGACATAGAGTCGGGCTATGGTTGACGGGGAGGCCGTAAAACTATACAACGGGTCAGACACGGATCACTTTATTGAAATGGCACTTCCAGACCATCGCGAGCTTGAACAACAGAGATGCAATTTTTCGAGTTGTGTCGCGCATTCCAAGGGTCCATTGATTCCTAAAACCTAATTCAAACTGGATCAGCCTCAGAACGAGTATTATCTCCTCTGTGACTTTATGTCTGGTGGCTTCCAGAAGCTCGCTTGCCGCTACGAGAGCCTCAAGCGACACGAGTTTCGAAGCCACTGCCTCCAGAAAGTCTTCTTGCACATTATTTTCGAGTGCATAAGGTGGCGCCGTTCCATCCTCCGAGGGCTCCGCCACGTGTACTAATATACGCAATACTTCACCGGCTTGGTTAAAGTTGCCCGAATATGAAGTAGTGGAAGTCGTGTTTTGTGCTATTTCTTTGACGCATTGCAACCCGTTGCTTATAAACTTAAATTCGCCATCAGAAAAGTTCCATGTGTGTGGCTCAGAGGCTTACCTTTCTAGCCACTACAGTATCAACAGAACGAGCCATATCACCAACAAAAAATGCTTCGTCTGATGTCATTGAATGATGGAAAAGCATAAGAATAAGTCGATCAAGATTGATATTGGCGGTTGGGTCGGCGGGATCATGGATGAGTTCTTGACCCATTTGTTTTAAAATAAGTTGCATTTGAACCATGGTGGCAGCAATTTTCCAGGGACTTAGAAGCGAAGGTACGGTGGGCCAGTCCGACAGCTCTAGGTCTTTAGTTGATTAGCTCACGTTCTGCGTTCTACTCGAGAGATCTTTACCATCGCTGATATCAGATAACACCATACGAAGCCCAGCAATGATGTAGTTGCTGAGTGCTTTATTAGTTCCATCGAGCTGCTGAAGTGAGGACTCGAACGCTTTTCGTACGGCATCAAGGTTCTTATAGGCGCCTTGACGGAAATCCCGGTTATGAGATATCGAGTGGCGGAGTGACGTCGAGTCACCCCTCAAATCACCAGAAATGAGTTCGTTGTTTTCCACACGGATGAGGATAGGAATGCTTGACGCTAGTAATGGAAAATGAGACCCACAGTAAACATCTTGTCGTCTAGTTCGGATACACTGTAAGTCGAGGAGGTCTGTGGGAGGAAAACTATCGTTGACGTCTTCTGAAAGAAGTAAGCGGTAGCAAATGTCATTGGCGGAGCGGAGGAGTGTCTCAATAATAGGACTTTGTTGACCTGCTTCATAGCAGGCTGCTTGTTGCCAGGCCGGATATACAAGCCCCGATAGGATTGTGGTTGTCCTAAGTGCGCCATGTACAGTAAGATAGAGCAGGACCACGTTCAAGACATTCCACATCTCAGTGGTGAGTGCCGCGAGCTCATTTTTCCCGGTTCCAGTAAACCACCGAAGAACTTCACCGTCCAAGCCAGTCGCAAGATGCTGATCGACATGCCATAGGAATATGCCATACCGCAAAGCGCAGGCCCTGCGGCCTTCTTTGTTGGAGGTCATGGACGGGACTTGTCGGAGGCTGGCAACAGTATTGTCCCAGACCTTCCATGCCCAGTCGACAGACTTTCGATATTTGATCCAAAGGCTGTTGGCTAGAAGTGAGGGGGCATCTGGATCAAGGTCACCTGCAAGGAGGAGGATTTCAGGTAAAACTACAGGGGCAACGTCAGGATGTTCTGTTACAGGCTGGAGTGCCTGAAACTAAAATGAGCGAAAAGCTATCCCATGCGTAGTAGTAACCCACAGATGTGAAAGCGGTGATCTCGTTCGTAATGCGGTCGCGAGCTATTTCGCTGAGATGCCTTCCTCCATCGAATTCCAAGAGCAGAGACAGTAATGGACGGGACTGAACTCCTCGAGTCTTCCAAACTTGATGAGATTTGTCAAGTGCAGAAACTATGGTAGCCATAGCATTCATGCACGCCCAGATAGTTGCGAAACGTTGCAGGGTATCCAACACAGCATTTAACAAATCTACTGCAGTCGAATGTTCCAGTAGGCACAGGGTCAGCTGGAAGAGGTGGCTAAGCGTGGAGTAACAGTGCCAAGTTGATAAAACGCACATCCAAAATGCAATGGAAACATTTCGCGCGAGTCATCAATTCAACCGATATGCTGTATGTCCTTAATAATGCTGTTTTAATTCCAGATCCTTGACTAAGACACCTTGATAGGTAAACTTCGAAGCGATGGTACTTGTATCTACCTTGCAATGTGCTTCTTCAATATAGGCAGAAGCCAATTCCGGAACGTTCGTACTTGCTCGAAGCGTGTCGAAGTCATGAGTATTTTGCAATTGTCTACGAGTGTGGATGGTGTGATGGCAAGACCTTGGGAAACCCCTGTAAATCCTGATATGAGAAAAGATGATGGCGGCAGAGAATGAGGCAAGTAACCTCCAAAAATCTCATGCAGAATGGCTCGTATCTCGCGTCGCATTTCTCGCTCATTCGCGTCCTCAGGCATTTCTCTCGCACGTACCCCATAGAGGGTTACCTTACGCTGGCTAATCAATGAAGAGGTTGATTTGCAGAGAGGAATCCATTGGAGAAATTTGCGATGCTGTGATTCCACGTTCTGCCAACCTGATCATTTGCGAACGACAACAAGTCTGATTATTCCCAACACACCTCTGTGGATGACAGACCCGGCTCGCCGCGAGCGATTAATCGCTGAATGTAGGTTGCATAAGAAAACAACTCATGCTTCACAAGCATTTCAAAAAGGAGAGAGACAGAACGGATATTTTCAGGATCTCTAGCAACTTCGGATGAATCTAGCCAATCAAATAACCGATCCTGAAGAAACTCGTCTGGAGGGCTAAAGTCCCTCCGGTTTGCGCGATCGCCAACTTGCGACCGCCATTTCTGTATCAATGTAACAGCGGCAAATGGTCGATGGTCCCCGTATTGGAGAGGGGTCACACACCAGGTGAGAAGCATGTCCAACTTGTCAATGAAAGCCGGTTCATCATCTGTAGAGTAAGAGAAAAACGGAAGACTCGAGAGATCTGTGAGGCTTGAGATAGTGTTTAAAAGCTTAAACAGCTATCAAATCACGTCTAGTCCTTTATGGTAACTAGGCTCACCTTGACACCAGAAATGGTAGATGATAGATGCGTAGAGATGTGCATTGGAATATTCCGAAAAAGCATAGCTTCGTTCCTTCTCTTGATATCAGCTAGATTATCTTGAAGGATCTGACAAACATCTTTGGCGCTGCGCTCGACATGCGCACTCCCATTCTGATCTATGATGTTTTCACTCAAGACATCTATAAGTAAGAGAGAGTGGATTTTCCACATCTTGGGACTGATAAATGAATCGGGGATGACAAGGCTTAGGCGCTGTCATCCGTTATGTCTTGCTCCAGATATAAGCAGCTTGTTAAACGTACCTGCAATAGACTTTTTAGCAAGATTTCAGTGTCGCGCAGGAACTCTTGTGCTGAAGAACGTATCTTCGCCAGTGTGAGGATACTGACGAGCAGACGTTACGTTTCACGTACCTCAGATAGCTTTGACAAGCAAGCGTCTATAAATGGCCGAGTCAAGGGTCGGTTGCCAATAAAACCATCCAAATACTCGTCTGCTAGACGAGTTATGAAACCAGTTTGAGCCAAGTTACATGTGGTTATCTGCTGAACTACCCAGACCAAAAATGTGCGATTGTCGACTAGGCCCTCAGAATAGAATGTTTGCAAAAGCTTCAAGCTTGGACATCGTTAGGTTCTCTGAGACGAGCTTGATGTTTCTATCGCACCAATAGACAAAACGAGAAATCCAGCGTTCTCGTGTATCTCCATCGGACAAGACTCCCTTGAATGTTTGCTTGATATTCAACCCAGGCCGAGGGGCACTGGGCAACGCGATATCGGTTAATTGCTTCTTCATGTAACTAGTGACAACGTTTGCCCAGTCAACACTATATTGCGTGGGGTTGTAGGACGGTTTGTTCCTGAGTCCTGCCTGCCCCCCAAAAAAACATAAATGCGCTCAGAGTTCCCCAATCAAGACATCGCACCGTTTCGTTCGCCCCAAAAACTCGGAGAAACCAAACAGCTCTGGGTATAGCAACGTTGTTGGATTGAAGTAAATCTAAGAGGTCATGCCCTTTCGCTCCATGAGGAACACTCTTCCCAAGCTTGTGAAGGGGGACCTCAGGATTGGCAAGATCATTGAACCACGATTGCCGTTTTGAGTCATTGAGAGTCACTCGAGTAGGAATACGAAAGGTTGAAGGCCTTATAGCGCGAAAGGAATAATGAAAACCAGACCGGAGAAGAGACAGAAACTTACGGAATAGTGCGGATATTATCAGCTCTCCGAATAAAAATTTCATTCATCAAAGCCTCAAGCTTAGAGTAAGTGCTACTCGAAGTCAATTCTCCATGTACGATAGAATGCGCGCTGAAGGTCTCAGCCTATCGTATTTCAGATACGAGAGCTTATGAAGTAATAAGATGCTTACAGAGACCTGATGTTCCAAAACGAAACCATTTCTTATGTTCGTTTCAGACAGAAGATCCTCTTCTTGCCCGATGTGAGGGGGAAAGAACCCAAGATACCCTTAAGGCCTGTGAGTACAAGAAAGGAGCTGCATATTCTAAGATGTTACCCAAGTCAGCCGAAGTATGAGTTTTGGGAAGCCACCCAGGAGGATGTAATTCGTAGACGTGCGGGGCACTTCCGCTAGCCTGGGCGTCATTAGAATCGGGCATTCAATGCCTCAGTATAGATTGATACTTATACGATGGAGAGTGTAAAGCAGGCTTTGGCCCAAAATAGGTGTAATCAACGCGTCACTTATATCTTAACGCTACATGCGTCAATCTCTAGCCGCTAAAAGAGTCTCTCAAGTTGGCTCATTAAACTCCCAGGCGAGCCCTGCTGCGACCGCAAAACTCCTCGAGAAGAAAAAAGAGTACGATGCTGTATCTGCGCTTGAAAAAGCAAGCAGTCTTTACCTCGAGAGGATTGAAGGGCTCGGTGAAGATTGTGAGGTAATGGCGGATGCAGGACGAGGTACGCTATTCTGGTGTTATTATACATCGTTTATACCGTTGTTGACCTTTCCTCCTAGTTTATGGCGAAGTCCTCCAACAATGGCCAAGGATGTTTGAAATACTAAGCCTGTTTCGTGAGCTCACTTTACTCACATGCTACACAGCTGCTCATTTACGTGGAAACAGTAGCTTCCCGTAACTCCAGTGACAATCTGCAAGAGGAGGACCAGTCGTTACCTGACAGTCAACTGGAAGGACAACGATTGGTACGCGTCCCCATAGAAGAATTACAGCGTGTTTCGTCGTGACAGTGCATAAATCCATGAAATGCGTCCGAGTTATTTACACCGTTCGATCACCAGAGTCATTAATTGTCATGACCTCCATGCCATTCCTCGTCTGGTGGACCTCTCGTAACTTCCACTATCGCTTTCTCGTCCATCACAGCCCCGACGTCACTGGCACCTATTCCGGCTGTTTTGAGATCATTCGTCAATGTTTCACTCAGACCCAGAGTATCATGCGGAATCCAAATCCACGGTTGTTCCATATAGATAGACGGATGGTCAAACGCGTGTTTATCCGCGTCGTTACTTCCATCATCATCGACGATATCGCCAGCAGGGGCTGCTGGGTCGATATCGGGAATGCCCAGCGGTTTTGATGATTCAGAATTTGGTGATTTCTTAGAGGCCTCAGAGACCGTGCGAAAAAGCTCGGGCGCGCCATCGAGTCGGAGGTTACCCCTTGTCTGTGTGTGTGAGGGTCCCTCCTCCTCAGAGTCGCTCTCAAAACCATCTCCGTAACGCTCTTTCAGAGTATTCAGTTTGTCGTCAAACTTCTGGGTTGTTCTCTTGATCCGCCTCCGGATATTCCGAATCTCTGAACACGATAGGTATCAACAGTCTGCTCCAATGCAAGAAACCAGCCCACCTACGTTCTCTGCTAAAAAGATCAATATCTTTGTCACCGGTGTTTGCTCCAGCTTCTTGGTTGACTCGCCCATACTTTTTAGCCATTTTCTTGGTCGCTAACGACATTGGAAGATAATCGGTGATTGCTATATAATGATCAGCAGTATGCTAAATTTGTGGCAGCTTTTGTACTCACGCTTGAAGCTGTAATTCAAGAAAAGTTGGGCAGTCAACGTGATCGGAATCAATGCAAGCATGAGCACCCCTTCTATAATCGCAGGCTCCCTATTCTTTGGTGCCTTGAGGAAAAACAAACAGGCAAGGCAAACTTGTTCGATGTAAAGTCCGACGACTAGGTTAAGGGGACATAGGATTTAGCTAAATTACACATCTAATAGTAGCACTTACAAAGATTGGAGATGGCCATAGGGAAATACAACCCACCAGTCTCTCTCTCTTCGGGCTGATCAAATACCTGTGTTAAAACTGCTTTATGTCAGTTTCTGACAAGTGAGAGCAACTTCCGGACCTACGGAATTTCCAAGCGATATAAAACATGCTGAAACCTGTGAAATGTATCAGCTATCACATTAGTTACGAAAGCCTCAGTACATACTGATTAATGCGAGTAAATTAATGAGAGGCGAAAGCACGCTATAAGCAAAAGCTATCGTAGCTAGTAGGGACAGTCGAGGTAAGACAACTCCAAAATCGGCCTGCATATAGCTCATCACCAGGGCTGTACGCTAGTAGAGCTAATAGACGGCTGACCGAAGGCATCAGAAACGTGACCTAATAAAGTTGTATGACGACTATAGCGAAACACGTTTTCTGACTCACTGCATATGCCTGTCGTGGTGTACGCCCGAGGAACCACTTTCTAATATAGTGAAGGATAAGAGGGACAGCCTGTGCCAGGGCTCCTCCAGCTCCAGCAAGACCTTGGGTAACTAGGAGGGGACATTAACAAATAATTCAGTAGGTGTTGTCACAAATATACCCATATATGTCAGGAAGAAGATGGAGGCGCCTGGTAGCTGCCTAGCAAGCTCCTGGACTGTTTGGGTGGGTTGTGATAGAACCTGTCAGGGCCATATTCAGTAGGTGATGAGAATAAAGCATCAAAGGCTTACCCCTCCAATTGCTGAAAATGTGGTGGTGTAAGTACAAGGGGTGAATTGCATTCAAGTATTTCACCTTTCGTTATTCCCGAACTCAAGGTCACAATAAGGAAACCATGACTGGTATTGATTATCAGTAAATGCTTGGTGCCATTGCAGGAAAATCTGTTACACTAGGAGGAACAAGAAGAAGCGTCGATATACACTGACAGAGATAAGCGAATATCTCGGAATGCATTCGTACCAAGCCAATCCTTTGGCGCGAGTCAACAAACACTGTACAGCTTGATGGACCATTTACTCACCACGTAATGCAAACGGCAAAAGAGCAAACAGAATTGCGAGTAGAACGGGTGGAAGCACACCTTGGATAATGCCAGGTAATGGATTTGGTGCTGTGCAGCAGGTAAGGAAGGCCCCTTCTAAAAGATATTTGAAAAAGTTCACCAGCACAAACCCATCTCAACCAGCTATGGACACAAAAGACTTCAACCATAGCACACTCAAAAGATAAAAGTCCTACTGAAGCCTAGAGCAAAGGTCGTCAAGATTGCTCAACGTGCCAATAAAAGCGACAGGGAAACCCCAGACGACAATGAGACCGATAGTGGCAAGCCAAGAGGTCACATAACGCGAAGTCATCTCGAGGGCACCGTCGTCCAAATTCTTCCAAACAATATCTCTAGGATTTGCTTCCATCCACTTGTCGTACATTCTTAGGGGCTAATGGAGAGAAGAGATCAGTGTTAGATGCGAAATAACAATACGCCTTACCTCATGATAGCTAACGCACTGAGCCAGAACATGTGCACCAATTTGAAGGTTACAGCGTATGAACGCGCTGCCCAAGAATCTGCCTTCAACAAGAGCCGTCCGTTCCTCCTTGATTCTAGCGTTCAAGCGACTTATTTCTCCCTGATGTAAGGCATGTCACATAACTGGAAGGGAGAGAAGGCTATAGTACACACTTTACACCAGTTGATAGTGTCCACTTTAGTTCCCAAGAAACCCAAAAAGCCAGTTCTATGCTTAGGCCAATGGCTAGAAGGCATGAGCTCGTCCAGGAACACTCGTGGAGCAGCATGGGGTTCATCCCTCGTGTCGCCATTCTCTGTATCGTGAGGCTTCGTTTTTAGAAGCTTACGATTAGCTTTATCTCGTTCGCGCTAGGCTTTCGTAGCCTTCGCTAAGAGGTTTGCTGCAGCTGCCTCGAGTTTGATACACGCATCTTGTCGCATCGCGAAAAGGTCGTTCAAGACGGCGTGCTCACGAACGAGCCAAACTCGATCGACCCCACCGGGTACGAAACTTGCAAAGGTTCGAAGGTCTTTCTCTGTAGCAATTTCATTAGGTACGGCTGTAATGAGAACCGTTCGTGCTTGAGCAAGGCGAGAGTGGGATTTGCTGATCAAAAACTGGTGACGCAAGCTCACGAAATACAGCATTTCACGTCGTATCAGATAAATGACAAAAACTGAAACAGTCAGTGAGTATGCCATCAGACGCAAAACAGAAGTTGCTCATCGACATGTAAGTATGTAGACGACAACCACATGAGCCGCAAAACGCGGTTGATCCTGAGGGTCAACGATACTGGAAACGATTAGCAAAGATCACTTCAAGTAGTTCGGGGTTTGGTTTCTTACTTATTCCAGGTGATACGCTCTAAGCCACCTTGAGTACTTCTGACGTTCGACGCAATTACAGGGATTATCACAACAAACGTTAGGAAAGTGAAAAATAGGAAAATCCATATTAGCATTTTTATGAACCGTAGGAACATATATGCGTCAAGGCCATTTTTCTGGATCTGAGAAACATAAAGCAAGTGGCCAAAATGCATTTTTGCTGGGCTCACTATATCTTCAGGAGGCGAAAATATCAAATCAGGAAGCCATTTCCAAGGGCCTGGCCTCAGCTCTTGGGCTCGTTTACTAGGGTTCAGTGAGCAACCGAGTACAGCATACATAAAACATACTCAGGTGGCGGTAAATACGCTCTCGGACTGTATATCCTCCATAGCTTCGTCCTTAAAATCAAAAAAGCCCCAACTTCAACCAGGAGAAGGCCAAAATTAGCGACTAAGGCAGTCAAAAATGTTCTGCTAGTATTGCTAATGCCGTTCGCCTGACTCGGGGTAATCGTTGTCATCCTTATGCCTTGAAGGGTTGGGCTTCGGGTGAGCGAGTGTGCTAACAGAGAACGCCGTCAGAAGGCATGCCATGCGGCTGTTATATAAATAACAGTATGACACGAGTAATGAATACCATCGTGATTGCCGAAACCACAGATAAGAAGCTGAGAGCCCAAGATTTCGAGGAACATAATGGTATAGGCATGGCGTATTCCAGGAGTACAGCGGGATATTAGGTATATATCAGCCGACAACTTAAGCGGACCAGTGGAGTATTGAAAGTATAAAGCACCACTTTGGGTAAAATTTACATTATATTCTACGCTCGCGCTGCATTCTTCTTCTGCTCCTTCAATAGAGCTATCCGCTGCCAAAACCATCGTTTTAAGTAACCGGATCATATGGGGGGTGAATGTTACAAACCTGCTTTCTCTCCTCTTTGCGCCGTGCCATTTCAGCAGCTCTTTCCTCCTTACTCGTTTCTGACGCATTGTGAGCTGAAGGACTGGGAGAGGGCGACTGAGCTAATACATTCCCCGACGGGAGGGAAGGGGATGTGGAAGCGGCGTTTCTGTCGATAGTTTCTAGATTGATCTTAGACGCCGAGGGCTGTGAGCTTCCGTTGGTGAGACTATATTCTCCAATACCAAGTCCTACAGTGCTGACTGGTTTCGGAGCTATGATTGCCGGCGCACCTTCAAAGGCACCTAGGACAAGCGGATATACATCAGCAACGTAAAGTCCAGTAGTGCTTCAATAATCTGCTCACTCCAATCATCTTCATCAGCGTTCACGTCGATAAGGTCATCATTACCCCATGGGTTTTCTGCTCTTGGAGTATTAGCAAAATCTTCCGCACATTGCTCTGCCAGAATACTGGCCGCAACACCCGCTGGGATTTTGTTAGCTCCTAGCTGCATGCCCTTCACCCTTGATGTTGATATGGGTGTCACTGGAGAAGCTGTTGCAGAGATTAGTTTTAGGTTGGGGGGGCTGTTGGCTCCGACAAGCGCTGGCGCTGAAGTTGAACGCTCTGTCGGCGTGCTACCCCTATCGACCTCAATAGTGGTCTGCAGATCTGAGCTCATGAGCTGAGTAGAGGTCTGTAAGTGAAGTGGGAAACTATGCGATGGGAAACCTACCTTTTTTCCAAGCGAAGAGATGGCCCAACCGGCCAGAGAACTTGCTGCCCCGGCTGCTGTTGTGACAATTGCTGTTTGTTGAGGGGCATAAGTGGCTGGTGTGTCGCTAGGGGTGGCCGTTTCTGGCTGTGGAACGTTATCTATAGGAAATTGCTGGTAACTTTGCAACCAAAAACATACCATGGACATTGCATGGCCTTCGAGCCTTTTAACAAAGAGCTCGACAGCTTTGAATGCCTGATCTCTGACGAGCCTAATCTCTGATTGAGCGGTACGTTCTCTACCAAATGAACGGCTGAACATACTTTTCCTTGTCGATCATAGCGAAAGATATATTCGGAATAACTCTGTTTGCTATATCCTCAATTTCGAAGCAATCAATAGTAGCCATGAGCGCCATAAGTCCAGCAACACGCGCATGCACAAAAGAATCCTTAAGTGCTCGTACAAAAGCAGGAACTAGGACCTTCTTTTGTGTGTGATAGCCCAATGTCGGCCCAAGACGACCAATCAGGATACAAGTATTCGTCCTTATTGACGGTTCGTTATCCGATTGCATTTTGGCCAAGAACCGTAGGAGGTCATTGTTGAGGATACGGTCGGTCAGCTGAATCAGTCAGTCAAACAGTAGCGTGCAACTTACAAACGCACTAACTTTTGGAGCCAATAGAATGATTGATTTTATAGTCGCTTCGCGAATTACAGGTACTGTATCAGAAAATCCCGTAGACTGCGTAGCAGGGCTTATATCAAACCATTTGGTAACATTCGCAAAAGCTACTTACAAGGTGAGGAAATATTTTGTCACTGACAGTCTTCTTGTCCAACTTGTCAACGTACTCTATCAGGTGATCCAGGAGTGCCATGCGAGTTCCGCGATCAGGGCTAGCATATAGTTTGATAAGAGGCACAAGAATGGTGGTGGAGTAGTTTTCAGGAGGTACATCGGAACCAAACTGTAATATCAAGGGCAGGATCGTTGGGGCAGACGCACCCCCATACTCCAACGCAGCAACGAGCGAAGGTAGAACACGGCGCGATGTGAATTCTGGGGGAAACGAAGTCGAAGATTCCTTAAGGGTTCTAAAGGACGTTTCAGGTAGATTGCCGGCCCACACAGCTCGAATGCCTACCTAAGAAAGAGGCTTTTTTCTGCCTCACTGCCTAATGCAAAATTGTCCAAACCAAGGCAGACCTTAACAAGTTTGTTGTTTGCGAAAAAACCGCTGTCGGTCATGCCTATCTCAAGAAATGCATTTGGAGCGAGTCGTCCTTTCGGACTGGGATTTAGAAGTTTTTTGAAAGACGGAAACACAGATGGTGGAATAGATCCGCTGGATGAAGCACTAGGTGGAGGGTGGGGTGGCTGAGTGGTAGCTAAGCGCGGATGTGACGGATTGAACACGGTGTGTAGGAGGATGCCCAGTGCGTACGCATCTGCAACAGATGGCTCATATCTAAGGGTGTCAATGTAGAAATCATTAAGAGATGTATGTGTATCACTGACTCTTTCAACGCAGACCATCCCCCTTTCTTCACTTCTGGAGTCGCTAAGTGCGAAGACTGTGGGTAGAAGTCACCTAGCGTCTGGCATGTCCCTATTCATTACCACGTATAAAAGCCAGAAATGGGTGCCGGCATACATAAAGAGTCGGAGATTCCTCCTTAGGGTTGCTGAACAGTTCAAACCCGCCCAATTTCCATTCTCCGGAGGGGGAAATGAAGATAGAATTAACACAAATCTTGCCATGCGTCGAAAAACAAGGACCGTTCACGAATGACAGAGCTACCTAACATATGTTACTGCGCGGCGTGCACTGTTTGCATGTGAACATACTGATATTCGGTGTAAACCCCATATCAGCCAATCTTCCCTTTCTTTGTTATCACGGGACGACCAAGATTGCAGGACCGGCTGTAAAGGCTTCACGCGCTCCGTCATTATATACGTGTGCGTATCCGTTTCAACGGCGTCCATGAATTTGAGGACATCTGGATGGCGTGTTGTTCTAAGCTTTCGGAGGGCATTGGCCGCAAGCTGTTTGACAACCTTCCCGGTACGTTCGCTGAAATCATACTCAAATATTGATACAAGGCTTCCATCTTCCTGTATAACATGGTGAGGCAAGACAAAGGAGTAGATGCGCGACTCATACTCGTTTGACACCGTCGTATAAATTACAGATATCGTCAAGATTAGCAATTTTGAGTCCAATAGAGAAAGGAAGATGAAAACCGGACTTCTGAACCAAGCTAGAGACTGCTGCCGACCCAAGGGTCCTCAAATAGTCCATCAACCTCGTAGGAGTACTTGGACAAATAGTGATGGTGTGGCTGTGCGGCATGCCCTGGACTTGCTCTCTACCAACACTACAAATTCATGCAGCAAGATGGGCTGGCAGTAGACTTGACTTCTGATTCCAATGGATTACAGCCTGTTGGCTCAAACCATTTGGCTAGCACCCATGAACCTTCGATGGAAGACCTAGAGCGAGAGCTTCCCTTTGTAGGGGATGGCCAAATACCACTCGGTGACCTGCTCTCACGCGTCATGCAAGCTATCTACGCCGAACTAGCTGAGTTGGCGGAGACGTAGGTGAAAGAAGCACTGTCCTAAGGCAAACAAGCTAATGCAGATCAGTATGCCAAACATGTCTGACAGCGCGCGGAAGAGAACATTGGCAGATTGGGTTGTTAAAACAAAAAAACAGGTTGTTAAGTTGTATGCAGTGGTAAAATGGGCCCGAGATGCGGAGACTGTGCAGAAATGCATGGTGAGTTTTATATTCCTTCCTATATTTATACCAGGCTGATATCACCAGAACATCACTGCATTTCTAATGTCACAAAATCATCAATTCGAGGGCGCAATGAATGGCCTGAAATACGCTAGAGAAAGCCTTGACCCAGCAAGGTTCTCGATGTGGAATACTATCATCATAAACACTTGCTAACGCAGCAGAATGAGCAGGCTAAGAAATCATGACCTCCTTACGTCCCTAGATGTGTTGACCACAGGCTCGTACCTGAGACTACCGACCTGTATCAAGGTGTGTAAAATTTAAACATACTTGGTCTTTCTCATACCCGCCTAGGAATCCATGATACCAGTTGTACCGTTGTCGGACTCACAAATAAGTCAGACTTTTACGGAAATGGAAGATGTTATTCGCTATCGACTGAGAGTATCGGAGTTTGTTCCCGCTGAAATGGCGCAGTACCGCATAGGTCCTCCGATCGTGTGTTGATAGTTAAAGTTAAAAGAGGCTGAAATAACCCCTATAGCTGATGGACGTGTCTATTTCACTGTGCCCAAGCTTTTCGAAACATCTCTTTGTTTACGCGGCGCCCAGAAGGATGATGGGTGGTTCTTTGTTCATGTGGAATTTCTTATAAACATTGGGGGTGACCTTACTGGTCTTCAAGGTAAGTGGAGCATGTATTAGTTGTTATGCGCCTCACAGCGAGTAGAATTTCCACGAGTACCAACGGGTATCGTGAAACAACATATTTCGGATGAAGCAGATGCACGGTTGGCTTTTTACCTGCCCTTAGACCAAGATATACAGCACAAGCTCGAAGCGCCGCAAAGGCCACAGCTTCTGGCGGGCGTTTGGGACACTCCTCTCACTCGCATTTACAACTTTTTGCGTTTGTGCTTCAGTTTATTTCCTGCCTCGTTACATCCTGATTCCTTTTAGAAATGATGTCTCTGTCCTACCAACTGGAGATTTTATGGTATCAGGCGAGTGCTTTTACACCTTCTGCCTTGAACCGTGGAAATCATGTCGTTTCTTCTAGGCCGAACGCATGCGATCCCTTGGCTGGGCAAACTATCTGAGTGTTCAGATGGGTCAGAATCGTAAAACCATGACAGTGTCATATTGGGTGTACGCGAGCAATTGTTTGACGGTGCTGGGGCTGACATCTTGCTGGTAGCCGACAAGCGCCCCCCCAGCAACCTCAAGCTCGTTCTCGCTTCAAGTTGCCACTGATAGGTGGTACTTTGACTATTTCGATAGTGGAAGCCAAACACCTGGCCCAATCCGGTTTAGGGTCATCACGATCGCCCAAGGCTAGAGCTTTTGCAAAACTACAGCGTGTGTCAAAACTTGGTGACAAGATACCATCTGATGAAGTGGAATGTCTGAAATTTCAAACCATGTGGGAACCTGCGAAAGGAGCTTTGGGAGTGGATATCTCCTCAGGAGGAGCAACGCCCAACGATCTTCTGTGTATTGTGCGTTGTTGATGGTATGTTCAGCTAATATAGCTAACAATCCTACCAAGGATGCGGATAATCTCGATCTCGAACAGCTATTACGCAATATTATCGAGGCTCATGCTCATTCTATCTTCACAAGTTTTCAGTATCAACTTCAACATGGCCCAAATAAAACTATCTTTTCACCCTCAGGTGTTGTCATGCTTTCGAAGGACAGTAGGTGTACCTATATGTATTCAAAGTCATGCACATTTACCTCTAAATCAGACAATGTCGAAGCTCTTCGGGTCCATCTCTGTGCGGACGAAGTTGTGATAATGACTATCGACTCTAGGACTGGACGTCTGAATCTCCGTGATACCGGAGATCTCGCTGCGGCTGGCAGGGGTCCACGCTTCACAGCCATTTCAGACCAACTCAATGATAATCCGACACTCTTGTTCGATGCCCTGATACGTCTTCGGCTTCTAGTAAGTTATCATGCAATACAATTTCCCGACAAGCTGCAAGCATTGTGAAGACAATCACAGATCTTGCTGAACAAAAAGCAAATTATCTTGGTCTTCAAAGCTTCCGCCGTCGAAATTTCAAACAGGAAGGTGAGTGAATTTGCCTTATACGCTGTTCTATTTCCTAGAAAATTATTTCAGAACTCAGAAAGCTAGGGCCCACCACACGTGGAACGCTGTATATTCAGCTAGCTAACTTCCCAGACCATTATCTCGTCCTAGTCATTACTGACGAACGATTCCGATACGCTCTCATTACTACGAGGATCTTAACCGAGTCCACGTTCTCGTACATGATCATGGAAGACATTGCATGGCTGGATTTCAACCGCATACATGGAGAGGATATTGTGGTCACCGCCAATGCGGGTCAGCTAGATATGCGCATTGGGAAACAACAAGACAGTAATGATCTTGTCTTCAGAGATTTGGGCACCGGCGAGGCGAATGCGGGGTAGGTCTCACTTGAAATATTTTTTGCAGAGGCTGATGTAGCATTTACAACAAGCTTCAATCTCGAAACACCAGTCCTCCGAGAGTTGTACAGTTATTGTTGGTATGGAGCTCATTTGTTTCCATGGCACTTGATTAATGTTACTCAGTGCACGAGTCGCTTATATGAATGTCGAAAGACAGTTCAAGCTCCGTGGCATTCCCTTTACTCACGTTAACCCTGCACATGGTACTTCAGTGACCATGGAACTAGCTCACATCCAGTCGTCTCTAGCGCGTTCTGTACCTGCCTTGTGTGTTCAATCAGAGCATATATTATCAGGAGCACCTGCGGCTGAGGCAGCCATGCCAAACATCCGCGTCGTTCCCCTCAATTGGTGGTCAGAAAAGAAGGCACAAGTCAGGATCAGCCTGCCGATATATTCAACTTTGGTTGACTCTTGTGAATAGGTTGTAACCTCAGTGAAGCTGAAGTACGTGCAGCAGCCAATGGGGAAAACGACTGGCACAAGTGCCTTCATTATCCGGCCATCCAAACGCATTATCTATGACACCACTCAGGCAGTTGTTTCGTTCTTATCAGAGAACGTTAATACGTGCGTAGACGAGTTCTTGGAGGAATGGGCACGAGTATCTAAAATGGTTGTAATTGCGCGAGAGGGTGAGTCCTGCAAATGCTGAAGATC
>CEMU01568363.1:51009-76411 GCA_900068965.1 Calocybe gambosa
TTCCGGTTTTTCTTTCACACTCCAATAGGCATATTAATCCTGTCCTCGATGAAATCTTGTTTACCGCTCCGGAGACCCTGGGTGTTCAACGGGGCCTATTGACTTTCGGTAATGACGGGAAGTTAATTTGATTACAGGACGAGCCGACCAGGCGTAAAGTACGTAAAGAGAACCTTACTCTCTCTCTTCTTGGTGATGCTTTTCACCGTGCAGATAGCAATTCAAATCCATTCCAAACTTGTTACAATGACATAGCGTCAACAAATAAAGCGATAAGATATCGAGACAAAACCTCAGGTTCGTGAACACGAGCAACTTTAAAAAGAGAAACATATTACGAGGACCCGTTGATCAACGGCTCTCCGAAGCTTCAGCTATCTCCATTTCCAACCAACTGGAAATGACGGGATGGGCATTGCCGTTGGCAATGAGCGCATCTCGAACCCGTAGAGCAATGGTCATAGAACATTCTTCTGCTCGTCCAAAACCGGACAAGCATTCCTTTCTATACTGGTTGTCAGAAACCCCAACCATACTGCTAACAGGACTGGGGACAGAAAGCCCATCAACATGAGCTTGCAAAACCACAGGCAAGGCGATAAGTAACGGGATATCGGTGGCAAGGACTTCGAATTCTTGGGCAACATCAACCAAGTTGCTTTGGGGTGCCAACTTGACTGGCATAGCGTGAACCGCGTCGAGTAAAGTAGGCAGAGCTTTGAGAGCGTCAAAAGCATCGTCCACGACTTCCTTTGCCAAATTGCTCGACCCCTTCCTTACGGAAGGGCGTGGAAACAAATAGAAGAGATCAAGGAGGACCCGAGCGTCTGCTGCTGCAGAAACTGAAGATAGATTTACTGGGGGCGACGGGGGTCGGGAGGGAGGAAGCTTACGACTAAACCTGCTAGCGGGTGGAGTTGCTGGAGGGGTAAGAGACGACCCGCTTTTCTTGACCGCGATTGGTATCAAGGTAGGAGATGCAGGGGGCGAATCAGGGGCGATGTACGGGCGGTGAGAGAGGGCAACAAGTCCGCGCCATACAATGGAAATTAAGAATGTCGCTAGCATCGCCTGGGACGGGGTAGACGAAGTGTACCTGGCGATAGCCTTAGCACAGACGGGCATAATTGCCTGTAACGCTATGATAGCGGGGTGGAGGCTTGGAGGCTTAACGCCGTGCGTCTTGGTCGTATTCGACGTGTGTGGAGACTCCAGGGAATCCAGAAGTGGGGTCAACTCGTTACGAATGGCCGTGATGAGCGGGTTAACCACTCTATTAATGAGTGATACCAGCCCTTCGCGGATAGTTTTCAGCCCGTCGCCTCTTATGTCCGTGTCTGTGCCTAGATCGAGCTCGTCGAAAGTTTCCAGCAGCTCACCCACAAAATTGGCGAGGGCAATAGCATGCGCCTGAGTAGGGTTTGGATTCGGAAATTGGAGAGTGGGCGCGGGTGCATGCTGAAATGCAGGGGATGAAATAAGAGGCAGCAAGTGTGCTGAGAGGTTGGTCAGGAGTACGGATAACGGACGATGCAAAGAGCGAAGCATTGCTTTGTGTAAATGTGGCGAATCTTGAGTAGCTTTAAGTTCCCTGAGGAAAGGTAGTTATGAATTAAATGATCGATGGAAAGGGAAGTAAAACGCACGAAGCGATGAGAGCACCAAGTGCATGGCCACGACCCTGAGGTATAGGGCGCTTTCCGTTTAACTGTTCATTCACAACTGCCGGACCTGTGGGCTGAGCCAGCGCTTTTGATACGGCCTCACTAAGCTTCAAGCTGAGTAATTCCAAATATGATCCATCCTGGACTAGAGTGGTTGGAGCGGCACTGAAAGCGAGGCTTGGAGACGGAGAGGCACGTCGAAAGTTACTTAAAGATAACTTGTTAAGGGAGCGAGGGGTCCTATCGAAACCATTGCTCGAGCTTGGGCGGGAGGAGGGAGGAGAGTTGGACGAAGACGGAGAAGTAGGAGATGGTGGCCTACTGGCTGGGCGAAAAAAGGATGGGTGCTTGAGCACATTCATCATTGTAGTAGTGAGTGGTGGTGGTGATGGGAGGCGGTTATTGAGAAAACTTTGGTTTCAAAAAGGACGGTGTAAATCTAAGTCTAACCGATCTATATCGAATAGCAACGACTTCCGAGGAGAGAAAGAGCAATTATCCCATGAGAAAGCGATAAAATAAAGACGATGAACGCTGGAATTGCGAGCTAGAGGTCCTAAGGAGGTCGATCTGTGTCAACGAGGAGGAGAGCGAGTGGTCCGAAGAGAGGGGTAAAGTTGTTTCTCAGGCTGTGGGTATGATGATGAGCACAATAATATAGGAAATGAAAAGGCGCAGTTGTTGCATACCAGGAAAGAGCAAGAGCAACAGTCATAGATTTGCGTTGTAGAAGGAGGAAAAAAAATTTCAAGACCGCCATTCCCAAATTTATATATCCTATAAATTTATTTCCCACGGCTATAATGATCCGACCACACTACAATGAATTTCTTTCAAGTCAACAACTTGTTCATTTCAGCACCAAACTCGGCATCCCTACATCGCATCCTCCACAAACAACTCTCCTCCCCCTCAGTTTCTCTCAATCGTAGCACACCTCGCACCTCTTCATCTCCCGACAAGACCACAACTTTCAATTCACCTGCCCCAACCATCAGTTCGGCAATTTGGATCCGATCACAAATACCTCACCTATGAATGGTGGAATATCTGCGACAATTACCCGGACCCGGATATGTCCTTTCTCTTGCAACTTTCCAACTACACTGTCCACTGACCCATCGTACCACCCTCGTATATCGCACTTGTCCAGAGTCTCCCAATAGCTTTCAAAACCTACTTCTTGGTCGTAATCCGATACCTCTACGAAGGGGGAATCTAAAGCGATAAGGTCCGCACCAGGCTCCTCGATTCCACTATAAATTGTCGACATGACTTGATGGTCTAAAGACCACTTACCCCGATAGCGACTGCCTGTGAGACATATCATTAACATCGATCTTCCCAAGTGCCAAAAAGTCGATACATCACCTCACGCTCCAATTCACGCCTACCAGCTGCCAACGTAAGCTCACCAGGCGTCATAGTTTTCGATAGCCGGTCCATAGAAGATCTAGTAGATAAACTCGAGCCCAGGCGACTCAGAGATCGACCACCTTCTGAAATAGTTTCGGAATGCGAGGATCCAATAGAACTGGGTGACCTAAACAATTCACGAGCCCGGCGTTTCGGGGTTGGTTTCGGCGCATCATAGGCATCATATCTAAGTCCACTGGCTGACAGAGTTTGATTGGAAGACGATAGTTTAGGAGAAACACCTGGAACAAGATAGGTATGTTGGTCTAAAAGCGCTGTAAGGAAATCTGGAAGCTGCGATAAAGATCCAACACCTGTCACTGAACACTACAAAACACGAGCAACCTACAGATGATGATTTTGCCCTTCTTACAACTTCAAGTAGTGCAGGTCGATTATTGACGAACGCCGTAAATTGTTCGCAACGCTGCCGCACATGCCGTCTCGACGATTTCTCTAGCTGTGTAACAGTTTCCCTAACCGCATAAGGGACTTCCGTGCACTCAGCAGCGACACGTAGCATTGCTAATAGGCATGCATCTTGTACAGAAGCTGCAAATCTTGTTAGGTTGAGACCTGCACAAGCGTTTCACTGATCCTTACGAGTGCATGAGAATAACTTGGACGACAAGCCTTGGATGATGTCTATCGGAGAAAGAGATAGTCGTCCACATTGTTCAGCAGACAGTGCGGCAATAAGAATCATCAGAGTCTGAGGGAGAGCTGAGTCCGATTCAATCAGGAAGGCCAGCATCACTGTTGAGAATCCGATGCGAAAGATCGTTCCAGCTTTATCAAGTTCCTAAATGTCATAAGGCATGTAATAGCTGTATGAGCACTAACCCTGGCGGAAATAATACAGAACCATCGTCACTGCTCTCTCCATGATAAAATTGGGAAAATGTTGCTCAAATCGCACAAGTAAGGATTTGAGTTCTCTGGCGTAGACTTCGCCATCTGGACCAGATTGTGTCTCAATGACTTCAATTAAACGAACGGCATATTCTTCCGTATCACGAGTAGATAGATTTGGAACGATATGATCGACGGCTTGAGAGTAGTACTGTGCGACAATGTTAGAGTCAACAAGATTTAAGAGTTTGAGCGTCTAGGTGAATTATCAGTTGCGATGAGAATCTTCAAGCTTCAAGAGCTGAGTTCCCCACTTTTCGGCGGATAAGGATATCTGACGAGTCCAACAACTGCATAATCCGCTTGACCTCCCATTCGTCAAGAATAGCGGGAAACTCGGATGTTGTTCCTGCCCATAAAGCCGGATCTAGACACTCTAAACAAGTCAAGAAGAGATATATATCGTTAGGGTCACGAGATGCAAGGATATGTCGGATGTTCTCTATTGGGGATCCCGACCCAGGTGATATCGATGTTAGCAACTTCAAGGCGGTAATTCCCGAAAGCAATTGAAACGCTCCACGCAATACCACTGGTTATTTAATTACTTTTAAGAGAAGTGCACGTTATTGACAAAACACATGACGAACCACGGTCGGAATTCGAGGCCAACTGGATAATTTCCACAATATTGGCAATATTGGATTCGGATAACCTGTACATGTTCATTGAGATTGAATAGTGCATATTGACGTGGAATATATCTCATTACCCGACGTCAAGAAGAGTAGAAAGCAGCCTCGTAGTTGAAATTTCTTTGTTGTTTGGAAACGAGTTTTCCTCTAATAACTTGTTAACCATTGATTGCATACTGGAACCGTGCTCTTCAATCTAAGAAGGCCCCTTAGTAGCGGCAATCACTAGGATTGAACGCCGTTTACCTTGATAAAACAACTAGATAGAACAAGGGCAGCATTGGAAACTGAAGGAAGTGGATCACGCAGCAATCTCAGAGCGTCGGAATTGATTCGCACTGATAGGCCAGGGTGCTGGACGGCCAATGAACGGAATGCTAAGAGCGCGCGTCGACGAACATGTGGCCTGCATGAAGGTTTCAACGATAGTGAGCAAATTTGAACAAAACAACCCAAATACATACTGACGAATTATGCGACAGAAGCTGTTGGAGTCGGTACTGAATTGCGGGAACAAGGTCCTCATTCGAAGACCCTAATATATTCTCGAGTGCGAGACATATCGAAGGCATATGGTCGCGTTCAAGATCCTATCATATCTTGTCAGAAAACTAGGTACATTCCTGAACAGCGTCCTGCACCTTGCGTAGCGTGTTGATGAGCATTAGTTGTAGCTCATGGTTGGCAGGCATAACTTCGGCACAAAATAAATATCCTACCATAGCGTAAGGTTCTAAAGACTTGGTAGATTTGCGATAGCTTACCGATTCTCTTTTCCCCAATTGTTCGTCCAGCTTCAGCCAGCGTGATAGCGTGGGGTAATGCAAAGTGCAGTGCATCAGGTTGAGTGTAGTCGTTTGAAATATTCATATAGCAATAAAGAAGGATGATCAAGCATTTCTTGCTTTCCCCCTAACCAGAACCTTAGTATTGGTGAGAGAGCAAATGTAGCAAATTACAGACAAGAGAAAAGTTTGAATCCGCTAGCTGACGACGAATTGCTTCGACTTGCATTGACAGGTGCTGGTTGGCGGACCGTATAGACGTAGCATACTCTAGCTCCCGGACCAGCGAGTAGTGAGCTCTGCTAATTGCCCCAGAGGAGATGAAAGGAACGTTCATAGGCGAGCGAGATAACAAGGGAAATAAATATGCAGGCCAAATATATCTAGTTGTTTCTTGCCCACCATGTCGTCAACCATTACGACTCAGGTTACAGCGCATTCGTTCAATAAAATACTCAATCAACCAAAAACTGCTTCGAGGTCTCGGGCGTCAGGAGAGATTGATGACGGGACCAAGAAACTACGACGTCTCATACTCATTGAAGGAATTCCGTCCTCAGTGGTAAATAACTTGCGACTCTAACAAAATGTCGTTGACCAAGATATGTACGAGGATCCTACACTTCGACCCAGGATATGGAAAATATTTCTACGTGTAACCGACCTACCCTCAGAGACGTTCATGAATTACGTCGCGCGTGGGCCCTGTGAGGTACGAGAGAAGATCAGGAATGATACGTTTCGGTGAGCACAATGTGTTTGTCAACTCCCAGAACTCATGTACGCAGAACGCTTGCGACGGACAAAGGATTTAAAGAACGAGTTCGAGAGGATATGTTAGTGCGCCTCTTAGATGCTTTTGTGTGGCGGAATCACGGTAAGATTGTCAGCAAATACTACATTACGCTGTCCTTATGTGGATTCAAGATAAACAAGAGAATCAACAGCTTGGGTTTACATACGTGCAAGGGATGAATGTCTTGGCCGCTCCATTCCTGTATACAATGCCTTCGGAGCTTGAAGCATTCTTTTGTTTCTCCAAATTTATTGAGGAATCATGCCCTCTTTATGTTCAGCCGACATTAGAAGGGGTTCACAGGGGCTTGAAGGCAAGTAATCAACCAATTTACCTTTTCATTGGCACCGACGTAGTAAATCTAACAGCTTCTTGACCGCTGCCTCAAGATTGTTGACCCAGAGCTATTTGCTCATTTGCGGTCGAAGAATCTTTCTGCAGAAATCTATGCATTCCCATGTACGTAATGAACATAGCTTACATTGACCCTTTACATACTCAGTTTCTATTAGCGGTTTTAACTTTATGTGCTTGCACACCACCACTCAACCAGGTACTTCAGCTATGGGACTTCCTTCTTGCCTTTGGTGTCCACCTTAACGTGCTTTGCGTCATTGCACAATTACTGTTAATGAGAGACGATGTTATGAAATCGTCTAGGTATGTATTCAGTCATGTCGATAGTTTTAGCCTAACTTTTTTTTAGTCCCATGCGTTTACTGCGCACTTTTCCCGACTTAGAGGCACTCCCAGTCATCGGCATTGCAGTCACGCTTGTTCGAGATCTCCCAACGGAACTATACGATGAACTGGTGAAACATCCCTATGAAGTTGGACTCTCTTGATTTGTTTTTCACATTGCTACTGTAGTGTATAATTATCCAGTCACGTGGCTGATGATATTGAAAATCAACAGATCATTGATTTTGATTTTCGCAGGTGCCTCATAGATTCTTTTTAAGAGTCCACGACTGCTCGACAATCGCTGTCCGCATTCATCATGAGACATTACAGTAACGATTGGCGTTATTCTTGGCAAGTTTTCTAATAAGTTTTCGGTTCGTAAGTATTTCAACTTAGTTGTTGCTATAGGACTTATTGTTTTTATGTGCTGTTAAGCCTTCTAGCTTTACTGCCCTCCTTCAAATTCTGGCTTCATTTGGGATTTCTCTTTTCTTCGACGGGCCATACATCATGCTCGAAGTTTACCAAAATATCGGACTGGTGTAATACTTATAGAACTTTTTGGCTATTGGGTTTGCTACTACACTTGCCACCTAAGGCCACCATATCGCGAGTTGGAACCTCTAGCTTTTGGAGTAATAAATAGCACTTGCACAATCTTCTACTGCAGGAAGTAATTCCGTGGGTGGGTTGCACTTTCAGTGGATCACACATGTTGAGCAGCGCCCTTGCGTGCAATCGTTTGAATTGGGCCCCATGGGAGGACCAAGGTGTAGAAATAGCGGAAATGTAGTACATGGTCAGAATTAATGCTAAAGTGACTCCTAATAGCACACGATAGCTCGAACTATACGAGTACCTGCCAACAAAATACATCATACCAGAGGTACTGCTTTAATATCGTGAAAGGCGTCGAAAACTATGTCGCAGAGTTGGGGCATCATTTTGATCAGCGCTGGCCGACAAAATTGGTGCGGACGTCGGTGATTCTGATTCGTCCCTAGTATCCTCTGGCTCGATCAGGTCGGCGCAATCTAGAAGACCCCCGCAGCATTCAGATTCAGGGCTTTCGCTTCTGCATTCTCGTCTAGAACAAGCCATGTCCTCCGAGTGGCTGTTGGCAGACTCTGGAGAGTCCTCCCTATAAAGCCGCTTTCTTCGGAATGGATAATAACTTCGACTAGTCGATGCATCAGGCGTGGGATATGGATATGGTGGAGAGGGTGCTGGTGATGGGAATGATGCAGGGCGCAACGTGTTCTCTACCTCGGATGATGGATGGGAAAACGAGGAGCGTGGCGGCTCAAGAAAAGGTGATTCTCGAGAGCCCTGGATATGATGCTGTTCAGGAAACGCCAACCGATGAAATCGAGCCAGCGAGGCAGATGCAACTGATAAAGATTGCAGCAACTCTGTAGACGCATGCGCCTACGGCTATGAGAGATTTACGCTTTGAATGTGGCAAAAATAACGTACAGTCTGTGCATCAAAGGCAAGAGGTGGTGCATTCTGACTAACTCGAGCGGCAGCAAGTTCGCTACGGAGCTGATGGTTCTCCTCTTCCGCTTTTCGAATGCGCTCTTCGAGGTCTGCAACGTACTGTGCTCGCCTCGCACGATAATCTCTCTGCTGGACGAGAGCGCGAGTTGGAGGAATGGTCAAGTCTTTCTTACGACCTCGGGTCATGTCAGCCAGTTGGCCCCAGACAGGGTGGGTCGGGGGGGTTTATATCGTGGCAGAGAATCAGGAGGTGGGAACTCAATTGCTTGCTATTTTGAGGTCGAGTGACAATCAGCATGAATTGCGCAAGGAAATGGCGACCCCGATTCCCACATGGCCAATTGATGAATTTGATTTATAACGTCTAGTCGCGCTGAAAGGTCAAGATAAGATGTATACAGCAGCCACATTTTGGTACTCAATACACACAAAAGTTATACGGGTGAGGGACTAGTATGTAGAAATATCTACGCTCTACTCTCCGTCACCTCTGTACCCCAAACACGATTGTAGAGTAAACGCAATAACGCACCAGGTTCGGGAGTTTCAGCTACGCAGAGAATCCCTGACGCTACAACTCGAGGTTCTTCAGTCGCCACTTGCGCTAAAACTGCGGGTGCCGGCGACTCACAATCACTATGTTTCAAGTCTTTTTCTAGCATCTTTGCTTGTACTACAGGATCACGGTTCGAATAAGCAGGTTCGTCGAGGCGCCTGTCAATAACTAACATCCCTCGCGTCAGTTCACCAGTCCTAGGTGACCAGTGAGAAACGCTACAACACAAAACAGCTCAATTACCGTTCTATATCAAAAATCCTCCTTCTTGCCGCCCACCCTCGCGACAAATCAAGACCAGGAGGATTCTCAATCGCACACCAAACGGCAACGACGTCGTGAAGTTCCATTGCATCCTTACCAAATTGCAACATTATGTCACGTACTCGCTCAAGGAACGAGCTTGTGAAATGAACCAAAGGCCGTTTGCCTAGTGGAAGTGACGGCGCAGATACCGAGTCAAAGTGACTGTCAATATTTGATTTATAGCTAGGGAAGGGTAGCTCATGCAATGTTGTTATGTCCAGCGGGAGCAGAAGAAATCGATCGAGTGGAAGGCCCAGCTGAGGCTCAGTAGGTAAAAGGAGGCTTTTAACAGCAAAAGGATCTGCAAAGAAGTTGACTATGTTTTCTAAGCAGCTAGAATGAAAACATATTTTGAGGATACCAACTGACACTCTGCCACGGGGCTTGTATTTCCAGGCACGTCCAGGGCACCCCCCATACAGACAACGCGGCCAATTTTGTCTCTGATAAGATCTCCATCTTTCTGTACCAAACGCGCCAAGTTTGTAAGTGGCCCGAGTGCAATGTAAGTAATGGACCTTGAAGGGTGAGTACGGATAAGTTCTAAGGCGACATCAACGCCTGGTTTATCGGCGAGAATCAACTGAGGATGCTCCATGGACCGTGCTTTGAGAGATAGGTTGAGATCTGGGTGCCGCTCTGAGATTTCGCCCAGGCCATCCCTGCGAGAGCGTACGAGTTATTATAAAGGCAAATGAAAAAATGTATTTCGCTAAGTACCTCCCATGAAAAAATTGGGCAGTATACAAGTCACCCTCAAGTGGGCTGTGACTACCCTTGGCAAGTATAGGCTTGGCCGTAGAAGAAAAATTGGGAAATCGGTCTTTGTGCTGCGGATTTTCGTCAAAGTCATGAACAAGGACCTGATAAAGTTTTAAAATGTTTAAACTTGGCAACGTTCACTGAACAACTATTTTTATACGATTATAAGGAGGGGTACTTACAAAGAAGCGTCGATATCGGTGTTCCCTAAAATATTGGTTATGTTATAATCGGCTGATTATTAGGGACGAGGAACGCGCCAAATGAGACCAGGAATGCCAGTATACTCAGTTCGGGGGACGCTAGGGCTAGCAAACTATCATAGTTTATCGTCAACGTATTAGTACCCGTGCCAGTTTGGAGATATCAAACGGACATAGCGATGATATCATCAACGCCAGGATCAGTGTCGACTGTTATAACGATAAACTAGGTCAAAATGTTGGCATCATCATACGGTAGGAGGACTCACTTATAACAGGAATTTTCTGGATTGTCATTGTCCAGTTGTCAACGTTGTCAACCTTCAGTTACTTGTATGGCCATATTTATCTCTTGAGTGCACTAGCAATTACTTATGACGAATTTTCATCGCTCAGAACTACAGATATGATTGTGTTGGTGTCAACTATGTACACTTTCTCTTGTAACACAAATGCTCCGCGAGACAAAACCAAACAGTTGTCGGTAGCAATTAAAGAGGTTATAAGCTTGATCGAAACGGATATTGAGTGAACCTGTTCCAATTGCAAGTAAGTGATTAGCACAATGTTTTCAGCCAAAGGAGAGTTCAGAGATCTTGGTGGAAAATGTAGTCTCATCAGGCAGAAGCCCTCTGAAGTAGCAAATATATGAAATGTTCATCGTAAAAAACCAACCAAAGCCTCGCGACTCACCTAAATCGTAAAAAAAAAGTTAAAAATTTAAATCAGAGAATGGCTGCTGCTTTTATATGGTATATTAACGGGATTTACCGAAACTGTATAGCCCCAAGTTTGGTGGCTCATACATTCCGTGCCGTATCCATCAACCGCAAACCCCCAAAGATACCATGACCGAATCCCTACGTTTCCTCGGATCTCTTGAAGGCCATAAAGGATGGGTTACAGCTATTGCTACCTCTTCAGAAAATCCAGACATGATTTTGACCGCTTCTCGAGGTAGATGATATTGGAGCTTTAGAAAGCGTAGCATCTAATTTCACTAATAGACAAGACCATCATTGTCTGGCAATTGACGCGTGACGAGGACTCATATGGATACCCCAAAAAAATCCTTCATGGACATAACCATTTCGTCTCCGATGTTGTTATCTCGTCTGATGGTCAATTTGCGCTCTCTTCCTCGTGGGATCACACCCTTCGCCTTTGGGATCTCAACACAGGTCTAACTACCCGTCGTTTCGTGGGACACTCGTCCGACGTACTTTCCGTCAGCTTCAGTGCTGATAACCGACAGATTGTTTCGGGCTCCCGTGATAGGACAATCAAACTTTGGAACACACTCGGTGAATGCAAGTATGATATCAAGGAGGATGGTCATACGGAATGGTATGTATCTGGGACGGCTTCTGGGAAATGTTGGCTCATTTTAGACACTCAGGGTCTCATGCGTACGCTTCAGTCCTAATGTTACCACACCTCTCATCGTGTCTTGTGGCTGGGACAAAGTTGTCAAGGTAAGCGTCTTAGATCAATCATTGTCAACTTGCATGGCTCTTGCCCCAGCAAGCACATATTTTCCCACTATATTGCTCGATCATATGTCTTCTGTCATCATGGTGGCTAACAAATCCTTGCCTCGATTTTAGGTTTGGGAGCTATCAAAGTTCAAACTGAAAACCAACCATTATGGTCATACTGGATATATTAACACCATCTCCGTTTCTCCTGATGGCTCTCTGGCCGCTTCTGGTGGAAAAGATGGTATCACTATGCTCTGGGATCTCAACGAGGGCAAGCATTTGTACTCGCTGGAGGCGGGTGATATAGTGAACGCCCTCGTTTTTTCTCCTAACCGTTACTGGTTGTGTGCTGCCACAGCGAGTTGCGTCAAAATTTTTGATCTTGAGAGCAAGTGGGTGCATACATTTCAAGATTTTCTTCATCAGTTTATCTTTTTGTTTTCAGATCGATAGTAGATGAGTTAAAACCGGCTTACACCGATGTTCGGGAAGAGGCCAAACAACCCGAATGCGTTTCTATTGCCTGGTCCGCAGATGGTCAGACCCTCTTTGCTGGCTTCACCGACAATGCGCTTCGTGTTTGGACCGTGACATCATAAGGTACATGGGGGTTAGGTTGTGACTGCCTGATTCATACTGTTCTTTTATATATTTAAACAAAGCGAAACCAACTCAGCACCAGCAGCGGTCTCCACAACGCCCCACTGAAAAGAATGGGGTCTAAGTCTTTATCGATTAGGAGACTAAACGGAGGTTGGCTTTAGAGCTTGATTTGCCTCCTCCAGGTTTCGTTGCCTTTCGCGGTAGTCCCAACGATCTAAGCCTCCGAAGTTTATCGTCATACTCTCGAATGACATACTGAACTGCAGTGCACATATCTGAGACCCTTGTACACGCCAACTATCTCCACTTTCCACCAGATCACAAGACATCAGCTTTGCATTCCCCGGCAGCTAAATGAACGTCTTACGTCGCAGTGCCATAGATATCTCCTTTCTGGCTAATAAGCCTCGCACATTGATCAGTATTTGACTGAGTGTCGTATATCCAGATAGTCATCCCTGAATATATCTCTTGCCATGCACGCTGATCTATAAGCCGGTGCGGAGGGTGTATGCGATCTACGCCTGGTGGTGGGCTCGGTGCTGGACGTATGTCCACGTCGTTCATAAGACGTAGAGCCGTCAAATTGGAGATATTATGATAAAAGATTCGTTCTGTGGTGGGTGGATTCATAACCTTTATCATGGGAAATAATGCGTTATCCGGGATATCCATAATATCGGAATCGGAGTCTCCAGTTTGTTGTTGGGAAATGGATGGATCGCTGCAGTCAGTATTGCTAGATCGAGTAACCTGGATGGCGTCGGCCAATTCTTGTTCGCTGGCTTGCAGTCTTGAGGAGAACATCTGCCATGCGTCCTCATTCGAGTAATCTGTTCGGAGGAGAATCCCGGGTTCGTTACCCTCGACGAGGTCATCTGTCGGGTCGTCGTCATGGGTGAGATTATTCTGGAAAAATCGCTAAGAACAAAAGGCGAAAAAGCTGTCCGTAAACATACCTCTGATGCGGTGGTTGAGTTACCTTCGGGGAGTACCCTGTCCCAGAAGTCCTGGACGACCCTCAAATGCCACCGGCGGCGTCCTTCTCCGGGGAAGGTTGACTTCACAGTTTGATACCTGCTCTATTGGAACATGAGATCTCTTTCGACCAAGCAGAAATTTTTTGCGGACTGATAAATACTCGCGAAACTTATCGTGCATTGTGGTATGTCGATCGAAAATTGACAGTGGAACAATTATGCAATACAGTTATCATATTCTAAATTTGACGAGTCCATTGTCACCTTGGTTTACATTCAACTGAGCACATTGTTTCCAAAGTCTTGAATCAGAAGTCACGAATACAGAAACGTAGCGTCAATTGGAAATTCGAATATGTGCGATTTAGGTCGGGTGTTGAACTTTGACATAGGTAGCTAGCACACTGGTTTACCTTGGCGGATGGGGTAGGACCGTTGCAAACACGTTCACACGTATTTTGCCGATAAAGTGCGTGGACATAGCACCAATCAAGCGTTTAAATGAATTCAGTTTATTCATTGGTCGTTTGTAAGGAACAAGTGGGCAGCGGGGTCATACTGCGGACGTTCGCGATCCGGCTAGACGGTCTACCACCTGTGTGAAAGAGAAGTCTTCGAATTCCTCATGATGATTGACTTGGTTCGACTTACTATGCTGATGTACGGGAGTGACAGAAAGGTGCCAATGAATGGGAGTTGTCGCAGGAACGTAATGACGACAGGAAAGAAATCTCTGGGAGGGGAAGAATTGCTCAAAAGGGACAAGTAGATTGAATGGAAATAAGGCTTTCATACCCAAACAGGTTCAAAAACCCAAAGACCTCGACGACCATTCCCACAAAAGGCCATTTAAGAAAGACCAAAAGGACACCCCCAAAAAAGCAAACAGTTCCTCGTATTTTCTGTTTGCGAGCAAAGAAGTAAAACATTTTGTTGGGGCCTATGATCAACGTTAAGCCACCGATAAAAATGATCTGCAAGGGTCCCAAATAGTTAGTCAGACTTCATGTGAAGTGTCAAGCGAAGTTTATATCTATTTCATACATTTCCAAGTGCCAGAAGTGCGCCGTCAAAGAAAAGCATAATGCCCAAGAGCATGAAGAGGGTACCAAAGAAGGTAAGGGCTACACCGATTTCTAGCGTATGTCAAGTCAAGGTCGTCTCTGTAGATTTTTGAAGACGAGAGACTGACTTTGCGCGTCTGACAGCCACACCATGTTGTAAAACCGAATCGAGGAGAGGGTTAGTCGTTAGAGCTCTTATTATGCGAAGAAAAAGTGCAAGTTACGTGGAACGTGACGGGGCGCGTTGTGCCACGTGGCTGGCTTAACTGGCTTTTACAAGGCAATTTTGTATTTATTGAGTTTAAACAAGACCGATGACTGGAAGGCGAGCTGGTTACGCGAGGGCTACACCATCTCCCTGCGTCGAGGGAGATAATACGTACACTGTGCCTAGAGCAAAAGTGTACAAACGCTATGTATGTAGGTTCAAGTCGCTCGCAGACCCGTCGCTCTTTATTTTAGTTGAACCTTACCAAATTTGAGACGTCTGGAGAAGAGGTGCGGGCACGGAAGGGAGCGTCTCTCCATCCTTCCTTCTGCCCTCTTCCCCAAGTGGGTTAGGGTTTTTTTTTAGGCCTAGTACCTACCTTTCGAATACACTTTAAAATCATACCGGCTCAACCCGGAGGTCCTGCTAGGCACCAGTAAGAGTCGGTGTTTTCCTATTCATGCTTGGGTGAACTCGTCATTGGCAATCTGACTTATCTTTATTTCTTCCCTTGTGTTCAAATCAGTACCTGCCAAAGACTCGATGGCATGCTTGCTTGTTTTTACTGACTCTATGGCTGACGGAAAGCTCTCTTGTTCTCCACCACAAGCATGACTCATGGTCGTCTATGACATCAAGTACTAATATATCAAATGTCGTATTGACACTCGCTTGAAATGATAGCTGACCAGTGACCATAATTCAGTCTGACTGGCTATTGTATTCGCCTCTTTTCTTTAATCATGGCTGATAGATCAATTCGGCAATTTTGCAATGAGATCGTTTAGGTACCATTAGAGGTTAGGGCCAGTGACTTGACGCGTATGGGTTTCACGGACATCCTATATAAGGGCAAGTACTTAAAGTAACAGCATCTTTGGGCTGCGCATCCGAAGAGAAGTTATCCAATTAATAATATTCCATCCCTTACGGATTGGCGAAAAAAAGAAAAAGAATAAGTCCAGCGCGTTATGTATGAGCACGTCAATCTAAATACGCGAGTCCTCGTGTAATAATTATGGCCGAACCTGCTTTGCCCGTATTACTCGGTCGAATGACTCCTTGATAGGCGTTCTTCGGGCGAGGATCGTGAGGTGATTATTCAAGTAAGGACCGGGGAGTAACGGATGTATGCCTTCGATGTTAGCATGCGGGTTAACAGGAGGAAAAAAAGCAATGGCTTGGGGGGATGGGGGTCGCGTGAAAGTCGGGAGATGTGTCAGAGATGAAAGAGCAGCTGAGGACGATGAGTTTGACATAGTGGACAGAGTACGTTTGCGATCACCAAAGCTCCAGTTTACCGAGTCCCTAAGACCAGATTGGACTGGGAGTGTGGTGACAGAGCGGGCGGACGAAACAGATGCTCGGCGTTGGGATGATGACGAACCGCGGTTGCGTCCGCCTGGTGACGTTGCGTTGGTCTTGATGCTCGATGGAGGGGAGGTAGACATTTCGCCATTAAGTATGTTATCTTCAGTGCCAGTTGTTGATGCGTCTTGTATTGACGTAAGGGGTTGGAGCGGTGCAGGTTTAGACGAAACACCTTGGCCATAGGAATGACCACGTATAAGCGGATGGGGTCGCAACGCATGTTCTGACCTCATAGAATGAGATGACGAGGGACGCGCGCTTCCTTGCCGCTTGCTAACGGAACGCGAGAACGGAGTAAAGGGTGAAGGAGTTTCTCGCGGTGATTGATCATGGGATGGCCGGTCGTAAGATGTACGGTAATTTGAAGGTTGGACATGGTGCATCATAAGCTGTGAATTCGTCTTGATAGGCGGGAGAGTAGGAGTTCGTGACGTTGCGCGCGCATCGGTCTGAGGAATATCTTCTATGGAGGCACGAAAATCCGACGGGCGAGGGGTTTGCGTGCGATGCAGGGTAAATGTTTCCAGTTCCACTCCATTCTTCATCGCTCTATTAGTCTGTGAATGCTGGTCTCCAGCAACGAGTGAGTGAACCGGCTCCTCTTCGTCCTCCTCTTCGTCTTGCGAGTCCGACTGATGATGGTTGGGAGTGGCAGCGCCACTTTCGCTGGATACCCATTCATCTTCATCACCATCTTCGTCTGGAGTAGATACTGCGGGGTCAGCCTTGGTTTTGCCCTTGTGATTGTGAGGTGGTAAGACTGAGTTCCGGTGCTTGGATCCTAAATGTGACGCGGAATGGACCCCCTGACCACTAGCTACTCGTGCTATACCCCTGGAATGCGACTGTATGTTCTTGATATATAATTGAATTTGAATTCGAAGAAAAAAGAGGGACAGCGATTAGAAGCTTATCTTGACGTACGTCGTGAGTGGCACCATTTTTCTTGGGTTTATCAAGAAGTTTTGGTGGATGTTGCTCCTTGTGCGTAAACTGAAGGTTCGTGGAAAGTTTTGAAGCTGAAGAGCTTCTGGAATGCGAGCGTAGAGCACCTCTGTGAGTCTTAGGCATGATTTACACAAAGAGATTTGGCAGAGGCGTTGTTTGTGTTGACGCGCTTGACTTTTTGACCTGTACTGCTTTTTTTTTTTTTCACTCGTCATTCGGCCTTACCATTTTTTGCGATGGAAAGAGTTCAGTTCCAGCAGGAGCAGGTAATTGCGTCGCTGAAAATTTCTAGCTAGAGTCAGTCTGAGAAAAAAGCGTCGTAGATGCTTGATGAGCTCAAGGACCTCGTTAGCAAGCATCTGTTCACTGAAGTAAGGCAGCTTCTGACCGACATTCATCCTTAAAACTAATCCAGCCTTATAGAAGGAAACCAAGCAAATCATAAAAAAGCGTACAGAGTTTGAGACGGCCCTCGTCCGGCGCGTCGCAAGGAAATCCGACTTTTTGCGCTACGCCTCTTATGAGATGGGACTTGAACAGCTGCGACGTAAACGAGCAAAGCGGACAAGTTCAACTTTGTTCTTGTCATCTGATTAATCTGACAGGTTACTTTCAACGTAGAACCAGAATCGACGATACCATCCATATCTGATTATGCTCTTGTTCGCCGGCAGTTTCACATTTTCGAGCGAGCACTCAGGAAATTCAAATCTGATATAGGGCTCTGGATTGAGTACATACAGCTTGCACAGCGTGAAACAGCGCGCGCGTTAGTTGGTAGGATAACAGCCAGGTTTGTGGCATATACATCTTTATCAGGTGGTAGTCAATTTGATTTTAAACCTAGGGCACTACAGCTGCACCCCAACCAGCCCTCACTGTACATAATTGCGGCATCGCATGAGTTGAAGCATCAATCACCTTCGGCTGCGCGCACGTTGCTACAGCGGGGAATTCGGTTGAATGAAGACAGTATTCTGCTCTGGCGAGAGTATGCGAAGATGGAGCTTGGATTTATAGAAAGTCTCAGACGGCGCTGGGAGGTCTTGGGCATCAGTCGTGACCAAGTCAGGGAAGGCAGGGAAACCACCGAAGATAATGATAATGATGACCCGAGCTGTCATATCATGCCTGGTTTTGATATAGCGACAGCCGCTCAGGAGTCGATAACGGAGGCGGACAAGGAAGAGGGGGCATCCTCCCGAAAGGAAATTATAGATGGCGCTATAGTGAAATCGGTGATGACGAGTGCTGTAAAAGGTACGGGTTTGTTGTGTATGCTGTCTAGTTGCTGACTTGATTGTATTGTCAGCTGTGCCAAGAGTTGAAATGTTTGAAGGATTGAAAACGTTGTTGATGGAGTATCCATATCCACAGCCCTTGCGAGACACGTTGCACCAGCATTTGTATGAATTGCTGGGGAGTGTTCTACCGCATGATGCAGGGGCGATTAAACTATTGGCAGGTCGGTTCCTTCGGTCTGACGTAAAAGGCGAAGCGATTGTAGACGGACTTGAACAAGCTAACGAGGAGATGTTGCGAAGAGTGAGTGAGAAAGGCGGAGAGGATATGATGAGAAGTTATGCGGAGTTTGTAGAAGAATGGTGTGGCGCCGCGATAGATGACAATTTGGTTAGTGTGATCATTAATATTTTTTCGTTCCCTGACGGCGTCAAATTGTTGGATTGTTGCGTTTTATTTCGGTCTCATCGTTTCAGCATGCTGACGCCTCGTGACAACTTTTGTGTCGCGGTTCTCACAGAAAGAATACCTTATTTCGACGCTTCGGATGCTTATTAAACAAAAGCGTGGACGGACGTCACCATCATTACTGTCTGTTCATATCAAACTGTTGACTGCAAAGGTGATAAAGAACGGAGATGTGACAGGAGAAGCTGAGACGAAGGTAGTACGGCTTGCTCGAAAATATGCTAAGCGGGCACCTGAGGGCGAGTGGCTTGGGAGGTATGTGAGAGAGAAGTCGATGAATACAGGAGGATTGGAGTAGAGTGCTGCGGATTCACGAGGTGAGGATGATCTAGGCACTTTGTTGCATGAGGTGCATGGGACCCAGAGGTTGACATCGGATCAGGGCCAAGGTCGTTCACCATATGGAGAGGTTAAATAAATAAATAAATAATAAATAAATAAATAATTTACTTATTGTCCTTTATTTGGATTGTTGGGTTATTTGTTTTCCTCCCTTCCTTCTCCTCCCTTCCCCATCGTCGTTCCCGTCGTCGTCGTCGCCGTCGTCTGTAGATCTCTTCTGCAGCTTCTTTGCTCTCCTCCGCTATCGTCGTCGTTCTCCCCGACGTCGACGGGTCGTCGCTTCCCTTTCTTCTTTGCAGAGTTGGACCTCCCCATCCTTTGCATGCGTCGCCGTCCTGGTCTCCTCAGACTCCAAGCCGGTCTCGTCTGAGAGCAGCAGCGCGTTTACGAGTCTATTGTTTTCATCAGCCATCCGCTAATGCTACAGTATCCCGTCCAATTGCCCCCGCTTTCTCTCTCCTCTTCCCCAAAGGCTCCTTCACGTAAAGATTCCTTTTCACCAGATTATATCCGACATAATGACCATCAACGCCTAACAACCAAGCGATTTCAGAAAGACCCTTTTCCACGTTCTGCTTTCGCTGGCTTCTACCCTCCACCTGCTCTTCCTACTAATGTACATACAAAACCCTCCCAAGGACCCTCAGCACACCCATCACCATCACCACCACCATCACTCCCCGCTCCTCGTCAAACTTCCATAGCTTCTGCCTCTCGCCCTCGCTCAGACGATGTTCTCTTTCCCGGTGATTTTGTCTGTGAAGGCGGCACCCTTCAGGGAGAAACTCTCCGTCTCGTCCCAGTTGCCTCCACAGCTTCCCCTTCATCCTCTGACATTGACCGCCAACCAGCAAACGAGTTTCAAGTAAAGCGTAGACTTGGTCATGGTAGCTACGCTATTGTATATCTCGCTCAGGAGGTCATAGCTCGTCCGCAGCCTTCTGAAGACGGTCACATGTCCACTATCGGCATGATGGAACTCGACAATAGCAAGTCTCCTTCTCAAGACATCGTTTACGGTCGTGAATATGCCATAAAGTGCTTGTCAAAAGCCAACCTCGACGAGGAGGACTTGGCTGCTCAAATGTCAGAGGTGCGCACCCATACCCCAACAATTTTGAAATAAACTCTCATATTGCTTTTTCAGGCTACCATTCATCAATCCCTTCACTCCCACCCTAATATCGTTACTCATCACCGCACTTTAGAGACATCTTCGTTCTTACTCCTCATTCAGGAGTACGTTCCAGGCGAAGATTTATTTTATTTTTTGGAACAAGCTCGCGACCATTATGATTCTGGTCCCTCAACAACCCCTGCTGATTCTTCTTCCTCTCACACCCCCCCAACTCCTAGCCTTCTTGCCGCCATGCATCCTGCTCAATTACTCTCACGTACCCGCTTACGTCTCATCGCCTCTATGTTCTCTCAGATGTGCGATGCCGTGGCCGCTTGCCATGCTCAACAAGTCTTCCATCGTGACATCAAACCCGAAAATTTCATCGTCACAGATGGGAAAGTAACTTCAGCCAGTGGTCGTCAGGAACGTAAGGTCATTGTCAAACTCACAGACTTTGGCTTGTCAACGACCGATCTTGTTTCTTCTGATATGGATTGCGGCAGCGCGCCTTATATGAGCTATGGTTTGTACACGCCACCTCTTGTGTTATGAGGTGATCATTGATTGATACACATCTATCGATAGAATGCAGGAATAATGTTGCTCCCACCTATCGCCCTCGTGCCGCCGATGTCTGGTCCTTGGGCATTGTGCTCGTTAATATGTTCGCGATCTTTTTTACTTCGCTTGATCACTTTCGTTGAATTTCATCTATAGGCTCTATCACTCAAATCCTTGGACAGACACAGCACAAGGGGCTTGTTCATCTTTTGATCTGTATCGCAGGGACCCCGTCAACTTTTTTATGTACAGGTTTGCCGGCATGACTTCGCCAGTCGCTGAATATCTTGCCAACAAAGTCTTTTGTATCCTCGAAGACCCCGATGATGACTCGCCACGGACGACTGCTACTGAATTCGGTGCTTGGTCCCGTAATCTACCCGTACTCCTTGGTAACCACAGCATGCATCGTACGGTATCAAGTAGTTCACATGGATTTCCTGTCACCTCCACAACGCCTGTTAGCCGCCGCCCATTGTCCAGGCATCCCTCTGATAGTACTTCAGCCTGTCGTACTCCAGCCATGCCACCTCGCGCCCTCTCTCGTGCACCATCGCTTAGTCCTGCGTACGAAAGCCGTGAGCACCCGGATCTCTCTACAGTCTTTGATCAAGAGCCCGTGCTCGAAGAAACTGAGCAAAGGAATCAAGACACAGAACGTCAAGACCTTGAACTTGAGCGTATGGAATCCAGATCCACTTCAACCCACAGGCGCAGAAAACGAGGGACTCGGAGGGGCAAAGGCACCACGGCCTCGGATATGGATGAAACTCTGGCCACTCTTGCAGATGCATCACAGTCGCTCGCTCGGGAGATAAGCAAGGCTTCCAAATCGTCCACCAATAGGTCAGTGTCTAGCAAGGCTACGGGATCTTCGCGCAAAGCCCGCGAGCCGTTTGAACCTGTGGCTCTCTATCCTTTGCCTTCCGTGATGCTGACAGGTGCACGTAGCCTCAGTCGTGGAGCACCTCCTTCACCAGTCGCCCCCACTACACCGACAACTCCTCCGCTTCCTGTCATTAAAAAGCCATCCAAGTGGAAGAAGCTTAGCTTTGGCAAAAACAGTGCGCCTATCCCGCCACCTCCTGGTCGAGTCTCGCCTGTGGAAGAAGTTTCTCCTTCATCGTCTTTGGATCTTCATACTGCGCCTACCATGTCTACAACTGCGAGTAATGTTACTAATCTCATTATGGGGTTGAACGCACCTTCATCTGCACCTCCCAACTCGGAAGATAATTTGGCAACGTGGGGCAGAGGTCGTCGTAACCGCCCTTACAATCCTTCAGCTGCCAGCAAAAGCAGTAGATCTCTTGCGCTAGTTCCTTCCCCCAGCCCAGACTCGCCTTCAGCAGAGCGTTGGGGCTATCCTGAAAGACGTGCCATCTCCCCCAACAGCACACGAAGTGGACGCCCTGTCGCCTCAAGTGCAAGTTCCATGGTGTCGGGTAATTGGCGCAGCTCCATGAGCATGACTTCAAGTGCTGGTACATCTACATCGGCTTTTACACGCTACAGCAACTCTAGCGCACGCAGCATATCGACCACGGCTACAAGCGTCTCGTCCGCCAGCTGGCGGACAGGTCTAAAGCCCTTGCCACCGAGCAACAGCGCCGGCCTTGCAACTATGCCGAAGAACATCAAACGTGTGTTATTTTTTTTTCGTTGTTGTTGTCTTTATCACTTATTACCAGTCTACTTAGCTTTGGGTGGCGTTCCTTGGGAACTAGATCAAACACTGCGTGGCCACCATCTCGATCCCATCAACGATGTTTCTCCCGCTCGAAAACAGCGTACCAAGAAAGGCAAGGATCTCAAGCTCGGTACAATTACTGAGCGACCCCTTAATTCGGCTGGTGGGAAGCTTGAAGCGCAGCGACGTGATGCTTCGACTAGTACCACGGATCTTAGTGGAAACAACGGAGGAAAAGATGAAGGTGAAGGTGTGAAGAAGGTTAACAGGGGGCAGATCAACGCATTGGCCAAGATGCTCTCTGCATGGCGTTTGTAAAGGCGTCTGGGATTCGTAAACTTCGACGGGTCCGTGCCTGTGTGTGTTTGGAGGACGATGCGCGCAGCCACTCCACAAACGAATCTGGCTCGTTTTCTGTGTCGCGTTGTAAATTTGGTCCAGTAGCTTTTTTTATGTCACGGTACGATTTCTGCAACCCATGATGTTGTCCTCCCTTCCGATGTTTGTCGATCAAACCTTTTTAGTACCTTGCTCTCTAGGTCAATTACTCCTGCCAACTCAGAAACTCTCTCTCTCTCTCGGACAGTGATTTGTATTAAACACGCATTGTCGTGCCCATCCTCTCCCTTGACAAATAACCAACTATGTTCAACCGTTGCAATCTTTCCCTGGCATTTTCTACTCATACAACACAAAAATAGTTTGCATAACAGTATTTAACGACTGTGAGAGTATTAAGAGATATATATTACAGCATGTGCAGAGAGAAGAATTAGGAATTACAGGGAACTGTGGCTATCCGTTATCTAAATTGTCTGGCGAAGGTCCATGGGCTTCTTGGAGAGCAGCAAACGCCATGTTTTGTTCAATAGTTGGACGGCGAGTGACATCTTGTGCTGTATCAACTAAGATAGCCGATGATTCATGGGCTGATGGCCGATGACGGTGAAGAACGCGTGGTGGTGCAGGCACTGCTGCTGCTGCGGTCGGAGATGAAGGACGGGATTGTTGTTCGCTATCTTCTGTATCGATATCGATGTCTCCGTCGGAGGATGGGGAAGGCGCGCCATCAATCACGTATATGCCAGAACTATGCGTCCGAACTAGGTTTACATAGTATTCCTGGAGGAGCTCTCGCGTACACTGTAGAGTAAGGGGAAACAAAAAATTTAAACTTTTTATTTAAAAATTTATGCATATTATCGTGAATTTTGTTTTGTTTTGGATGTAGAAAGTGGAAAGAGGAATTGTGTTGAAGGAAGAAAAAGAAATTGCTAACCGTTAGTTGCCAGTCGATAGCAGCAAGAAACTCGCGTTCCAAAACATTGAGCTCTGTAACGGATATTCCGCCCACCTTTGCATAAAGGCTATTATTGCAAAAGACGTCGCAGAGACCCTTGCTAGAGACAGTGATAGATGCAATGATGAAGCGGTGACAGGTGAGAGAAGAGAGAGTGAATAGTGGCATGCGGGCACAGATCTGGTCGATGTAGTGGAGAGTGATCAGAAGACATGACTTCTGCAATGTGAAAGAACAAAGTGAGTGAACCGATAAAGTAACTTTTTTTTTTTTTTTTGACTGACTTCGACGTTGGCATATCTGACGATGCGTTTGAGGTAGTCTAGAACGCTGATACTTGGAGCTGAGCGAGAGTGAAAGCGAGTGAGGCTTTCGCTAAGTGATGGATGAGATTTACTTTGGAGTCGACTGACAGATTGATAACTGACGGAAGAAGGGGGATCTGGTCATTGTGAACGGTGAGGCGAACAAGCATGTCTGCTGGGGGAAACGGTGAGTATACGATAATTAAGACGATATATGAATACCTATAAGCTGTACGAGATGGTCGATGGGAGCATACTCGAACGAGGCAGGTAAATGGACAGTAGCCTGCATCCGACTTGCCTTTTTTGGCAATTATCTCATCTCCTCATTTACACAACTATACAGTTCCATCATCGGAGTTTCAACTTTATTCTTACCAACTCTATATACTCTCTCTCTCAGACCCCACTCACAAAGCCTAGAGTATGGCACCAAAAATCGTACGTTTCCCTTAACTTATTATATTATATCCTCTTCACCCCCCCCATCAGGATCCCAACGAAATAAAAATCATCTATCTCCGCGCAACTGGCGGTGAGGTCGGTGCCTCCTCTGCTCTTGCTCCGAAAATTGGTCCCCTCGGTTTGGTACGCCGCTTTGACCATATGAAATCACACGATACTCATTCAGCTATCTAGTCACCGAAAAAGGTTGGTGAAGATATCGCCAAGGCCACCACTGCGTGGAAAGGTCTACGAGTGACGGTCCAGTTGACAATCCAAAATCGTCAAGCCACTGTATCAGTAGTCCCTTCGGCATCGTCTCTTGTTATCCGCGCTTTGAAAGGTGTTTTCACCTTATTTCCCAATCATCTATTTTTCTCTTCTCATCTGATACAATCAGAACCTCCTCGGGACAGAAAAAAAGAAAAAAATATCAAACATAGCGGAAACCTGACGTTAGACGAGATCGTCGAAATTGCACGGACGATGAAATCAAAGTCACTAGCAAAAGAGTTATCGGGGTGTGTTAAGGAGATATTGGGTACCGCTCAGAGCGTCGGATGCACAGTGGACGGCAAACCTCCTCATGACATCATCAACGGGATTAACTCGGGTGAGGTAGAGATCCCAGACGAGTAGACAGTTTGTTCTCTCTTTTACTTCCCTCGTATCGTCATCGCCTTGTCATCCGGGTTATCCGCAGTGTCCGGAACTTCCTCTCGGAACACAAATGCTGCTTGTTCTACTACTGCAATACTCCTCTGCACTTTGTAGTTTTTTGCTTGGCCGAGTGAAGTTGAGATACTCACTGCACTGTGCAAATACACAAAATTCAACAATCTATACCGCAAATGAAACTAAACTAAACCTGCGTATTATAAGGTAGGGTTCATGCAGTTTCAACGTCATCACATGGTTAAATCGTGACAAAAATAGTGACAAATACACTATTTTTCTAATTACTACTCCAATTCTGTTTTTTAAAACAAACAAAAACCTAGGACCTCTGGAGAATTGTATTCTGCGGAAAGTCTAGGTTTCTGATTAGTCTATTTT
>CEMU01568367.1:3238-17586 GCA_900068965.1 Calocybe gambosa
CATCGCCCTGTGTGGTGATATTTTGATGGTTTCCAAACAAGTTTTAAAAATCCTTCAGGGGGTATTAACAAATTTCATGCTTGATGGGAACCGTCGCGAGCACAGCCGCGCGCTAAGGCGCTACTTGACTTTATAATCAATTTGCTTCTTGCGTGTTCGCATGTCTCTTACACACAAACAAATCCATTCACTTGTGCCAGCTACAGACCCAGAACATCAAGCACCGGTTCTGTGTACAGTTGATAACGACACATTAATCGATTTGGATATATATGCTTAGACTCCGCGTTCACCGAAATCGCTATCACATTCACTCCGCCACCATACGTATCAGACCGTACAAGACCGGGACCGCCCGCTAAGCCTATTCACAGGCGAGAACTGATTTTAGTGCTTGTCAACCGTCCACTCATTCCAAACGCCTCTGCTGCGGCACGCTCAATGTCCAGAGAGAGGCTATAATGCCAGACGGGCTGCCAAATGCCTTCAAGCTGTTTTCGTCTCTCTGAAGCGGTATTACCAAACTTGCCACGCCCTTCGTAGATGTCCCCTGCATCAGAGCTTTGCTTGTGCACCATGTTTGCACGGGGAACCCGGACTTTGTCATAAGCCTGCAAGATATTCTAAGAAAAGTATGTAAGAGTGGAACATACGGTGAATAGTGAATCTTATTACGTCGAGATTGTGCGCCCGTGCTCGCGGATCCGTAAGTAGCTTGCATAGCACAAAAGAATCTTCAAACCCCTGTCCTACGCCTGCCCCAAGATGAGGCATCATAGCATGTGCCTGGTACCAATAAAAAGGTCAGCCCATATGAAGTGGAATATAGTACATCAAAGATTACGGAGTCGCCAACAAGAACCACTCTTCCCCGCAAATAGCTGGGCAAAGGAGGGTACAGAAAGTGAATCGACCATTTGCTCGGGTTCCTGATTTGTTGCAGCATAGTGATAACGTCGCTTCCCCAACCTGAGTAGTCACTTAGTAGTTCATTTTCTGTTGCTGACTTCACCCAAGGCGTCGGTAGTTTCACCGAGCCTATAGGCACTTTCGAGTTGGTAGAGAATGCAACGATATTAATCTATCCAGATATTCGTCAGTGCCCTTGTATGAGCCACAATCATGCATACCGTTTTTCCCGTCTGAATGGGAAAAGTAATGATGTGCTACGCGATGGCTGAGGGGTCAAGACACCACAATTACATGTGGAAAAAAAGCCTCACCCTATCTTGACCAACCCAACAGATTGGTCTGACCTTCAAATCAGTCTTGACACCAGCTTTCTCGAGGGCTTCAGTTGGTATTATGGCTCGATAAGCGACAGTGTTTGAAAAAGCGGGTGCAGTGGGAACGTCAGCAACGAAATCACGAATGACACTCCGGATACCATCAGCTCCAATGACTAGGTCGGCCTCGTATGTTTTTCCCCCTTCAAAGTGAAGAGAATGAGAGCCAGACTTGTTTGTCGTCACGGACACACAGCGATGGTTAAAGTAGAGACAGGAAGAATCCAGCATAGGCATAAGTGCTTCCAGAAAGACAGGCCTATAATAAGATTGTCAAGCAACTTCAGAAACTAGGCAATCAAGATTGAGCTTTCCTATAGATCGCCAGACCAAGGTCGTCTTTAGTAAATGGGTACTAGCCGATAAGTGAATGTTTAGTTACATTGGAATGTACGCAATCTTACATCATAGACTTGTTCATGCATATCCATACCAGATACGAATAGAAAAGGGCGCCTCATAGGCTTGGACTCCTCCGCCTTTGCTAGAATAGCCTGAAGGACACCTAACTGTTCTAAAGCAAACAGGGCGTTTGGCCCTAAGGATGACAAGTGAGCAGCGTTCTTGCAGAGTACCCAGAACAGTACCTAGTCCCACTCCAGCTCCTATCTCCTCAAACTTAGCCTGGTAAAAAACGGTGAGAAATCGTTTGTGGTGCCAGTGTTATCTTGGTCCTACGGCTTGCTCAAACACTCTGACGCTTATACCGGCCCTCATGAGTGCAACAGCGCTTTTCAGTTCCGTAAGTACAGTTGTGAGATGTCTCTGACACTTTGAAAGAACCAACCAAACCAGACCGCACATTCCACCTCCAACAATAGCGACATTAAAATCCTTGCTTTGAGAAGACATTCTCAGTCGACGAGGATATCGAGGGAATAGCTAACGACGGAACGTCCATTCGAGTGTGCCAGCTGATTAACATGGAGATAAATATATCGTGTGTGAACCCACGCCCCCTTGTTTGTGGAAGACTCGATGTGTGATCATGTGTGCCAAACTTGTGTTTTTTTTTAACAATCATGGCATTACTGTATCTGAGTCCATATTTCGATAGTCAGCTCTCATAATATAGCGCTCTGGCTCACGTTTCACCCTACGCGCGACGCTGTGTGTACACAAGTTGGTATGCCATATAGCTTTGAAGTTGGTCGTTAACGACTCGTGATCGTGACAGAATTAAATAAAATCACATGATTGGAATGTGTGCCAATGGCCCAATGAGGCTAATGAGCAGTCGGGCGTCCGGAAATTTGAGAGTAAATACACATCCACCTCGTGTTGTTTGAACATGATGTAGTTTTTATAGGAGCTCTGCTCACACATACTCTGTCAGTAATTTCATTTATGGCAAGTTGATGTTATGGCAAGTTTTGCATCCCGCCACCTGACAGCAAATAAGTTGTGGCGAGAACATGGCTATAAACGGTAAGGAAATTCGGTGGAGTATCGCGTACAAAGCCGTGCCAGTGTACAGAACTAGGTCGTTTATAATGATGTATGAACTGGGCATTTTGTGTCGCCACCAGGGCTTGCAAATAAGCGGATTATTTATCCTGGGCTCCCGGAGGAGCGAATAGAGTAATTGAAATGGGTATACATATACACTATGGTTTACCACAATTATCGATCACATGCTGCTTTGCTCGCTTCTGTTCCAATCCGCCGACACCTGGGACGTCCTCCGGTGCTTCGCCGTCTTGGTTAAGCTTAAGTGAAAGAGACGTTAACAGAAAATATCAGTTTCTGTGCATTTGGAGACGCACACGGCCGCGGTCCGCGCCCGCGTTGATCAGGACAACAGCTGCCTCGGCATGAGCCGAGTCCATTGCAAGGTGGAGGGGAGTATTTCCTGGATGGAGCAATGAGCCCTGGTTAATTTATAGATAGGAGGTATAGTCACCAATACGATCTGCAGTATTTAGACGAGTTTTTGTGGAAGCACCAGGGGCAGAGGACTCTAACAAAAGACGAATGAACCCCACCGAGCCCGTTGTTGCCGCACGGTGGCTGAGATTGTTAGCGTCGGGAATGGCACCAAACAAACCGCTCACAGAGGCACTTGACTAGCTTTATCTTTAGCGTTGATCTGCCAAAGATGCTCAGAATTCCTCGGTTGTGGGCTGGTGTCAAAGAGACGTACGTCTGCACCCCTAGAAATCAGGAGTCTGCCAATCTGAAATGTCTGGGTTGGCAAGATAAGCGAGCTAGGTCTGATGGCGTACATCTATCCAAGATTTGGACGCTGCATAATGCCTTGAAATTCAGGGAAGCCATACATTTCTAAATAGACCATGATAGAAGGAGATATGTGAGCTTACAATGGGGTGATTCCCTTGTCATTCTTCCTGTTCCATCGGATTGAGTGTACACTAGGCTTTGGAGGTGACGTGACACACCTATTTACGTCGGAACCAGCACCTACGAGTTCTCGTACAATCTCGTCATGACCTGCACTTACTAATTTGGGATCTACCTTAACACCTCAAGTTGTAAGAAAACCAAATTTGAAATATACCAGCGATATGAAGAGCAGTCCAGCCGCTGATATCGGGCTTGTCTACTTCTGCTCCTTGTTCAATGAGAAATATGGTAACATCAACTGCACCAGACGACGCAGCCCAGTGAAGCGGTGTTCTCTCATCCTATCCGTATAGATCAGACAATCAGACAATTCAGCAGGAACATCGTGTCGCAGTTTTACCTGGTCCGGGGTGTTCAGGGCTGCTGGATCCTCCGCGAGAGCGGCTCGAACGATCGGAAGTTGCCCTATAAAGAGAATTTAGTTCGTAGGTCAGAGAAATATTCGGTGCATACCGCTTTGGGCTGCTTTGTGAACTGAAAGGGCTGGCATTTGTGAGTGAGACTGCCACAAAATTTGACAAAAAGTTGCACTACTTCAGCGATCGAAAACAATACACGCGTCCACCATCACATGGACAATCACATGATTCTGACGCGGACTTGACACTTCCCCTCATTTTCTGCTGCAAGCACTGGCGCATCGTATAGCTTTTCTTTTTATTTCCTCCTACTCGAATCAAGGTGTTTCTTCTCAACAATAACTTTCATTTTTTGGCACGCTCTTCTTGGGAACGGAATCGATTCACCGGCTGATTGTTCTCCTGCCCTTAGCACAACATGTATCTTTACAAATTTGTAGCTGCTACAATACATCAAAATCGAAAATTTGCACGTACATTCGGGATCTACAGTGACTTGGTTGGGTTATGGACAGGTCAGAAGCGTCACGATTTGGGGCTCGAAGCCCATTCATATATGTAATAAACGCATACATTCTCAATCATTTCCTCGTGTCGATGAGAGGTGAGTACTACTTCTTATTCTCTTGCTCACCAAAGAGGGTTATTTCCAGAAATAGCCTATCGCACTGCACTTCTCGAGTATGTAAGGCTACAGACAACCGAAGTGACGCTCCCAGCTGAGCCCATTAAGGAGTTCGGTTGCACATTTCACACCTCGGCTGCTTCCTGAATCCCCGCGTCATCCAGAGTAACTTGCTCAGACGAATCAGGATATGTTGGCTTATAGCTCGCCGTTCAATTTCGTTACTTCTTGAATTGCTTCGAAGCACAGGAATTTGAGCGTGCCGACTGCCTGCTGATGCAATTATTCTGACCTCCGACCTCCTATAACGGACTATCGTTCACGTTAGTAGGGAAGAACAGCAGAGCTAAGAAGTCAACGAATAGGAACCTCGTATATTAACCTCCAATAATGACATTCTCGGGCTAAGTTCTCGTTCCGATGGTCAACAAATTATGCTTTGAGCTAGATTCTTCTATATGCCGCAAGAACTGCCAAGGTCAACGACTTTGCTACTGCATGCAGCACAACACACGCCCGCCGTACACGCTTCTCTTCCTACCGTAATTTATTGGGGGCTCGCTGCAGCCAAAATCGTTCATTTCAGCTCCTACAGCATCCTCGGACACCGGAGATTTTAATTTGACATATCACAGTTCTTCATTCGATGCCGAGATAGACGGACGGTTTGATTTGTCACATGCTACGTAAGTCCGCTTCTCGTCTTCCATCGCCAGGTCTATGTTATCGAAATTTGATTTTCTTGTGCTCGGGACTACGCTAATAGGAAATTACAAACAACGTGGAACGCCACAACTAGGGTAACAAGAATCAAGAGTCCGCATATTCGTCCGCAGCCGAGTATCCCTCCGGGCTTGAGGCCAAGTATGGGCCATGATACGACGGAATGGCATGGGTTTGGAGTGGTTGCAGTACTGCATCGACTTGTTGCGGGTGACTACCGCCAGACGACCAGCCGTTCCCAAACGAGTTTGACATTCTATGATATCCATGTTGCGACTGGAACGGTAGCGAGGATTGGGGACGTGCATACTTGTCGACATTCGTTAATTCTCGGGGGGTCCAGACTGAACGATGTGGTAAGCCCTCTCGAGGGAATTGGTGACCTGTATCACTATCACGGCGGTGTGTCGCTATGTTTGAGTGATCCAGCACCGTGTTTGATCGCACGCGAGAGCGGTCTAGCTGATGGAGCCCTGGGGATGTGATTCCGTCATAAGCGTCGGCTCGCCAGCGGGCAGTTTGTGGATGTCCAACTGGCCAAGAGCTCGACTGGTGTTGCAGTGTGTGACCAAGGTCTCTGCGACGCGACACACAGCTATCTGAGCTTGTCGGAGACGGAGATGGAGGCCAGGTGTCAGAAAATTCTTGGCGATCCGCTGGTACAATGCGAAGGTTGTTGGCAACCAAGGGCCATCTCTCCACCGTCCCTTCACGCGAATATACAGTCGGGGAAGGTATTTCTTGGATATCCGAATACGTTGGGCTCCCGCTACTCATTGTCCCATCAGTAGGGGAACGGTGGCCTCCGTCTGAGTTGTGCGGCCATTGAGCTACTTCCGAGACGTGGTAAGCGGTTTCCTCAGCTTTGCACTCGTGATCTTCGCCCTCACACCTACGATTGCTATCAGCTTAGGCCACGACGTTAGATGATTTTGACTTACACGAGTCTTGGACTCCCATCTGGACCTATCTCCACCTTGGGCGGAACGCGAAAGTTTGTCAGACGAAACATATGGGGCAACATGGGAAGCGCCATGATATCCGGCCGGCTCGTAGGTCGCTATAGCCAAGGTTCAATCGATCAAAAGTATGTTTGTCCCCCTTTGAAAACATACCTTCAGCCTCCCTAAGCGTACATCCTCGGAAGTGTAATAGGAGATAAGGTGGAGGTCTGAGCCTTCTATTGTTACAGTGATAGTCTGCAGGTATGGTTTGAGCGAACGCTTTGAGAGTAAGGGTTGGAGATTATTACCTTTTTAATCAAACCACCCGTTTTGAAAGCTCCCGAGTCATTGGATACAACTGACTGAGATAAATGGCTGGAGCCTCTATATGCAACTAGGCTGTTGTCTGGTGAGTTTCTGCGCCCAGATATTCCGCGAGGTGGGTCCAGGGGATAGGGTTTCTTTTGGCCTCCACGGCTACTGGTGCGCTCGTTGATTTCCCGGTATACCTGTTGAAATCCCGATCAACTGCCGACTCTCTGAACCTAAAGATTACTTGGTAATACCAGAAAGTTTCCTACGATCCGGGATGGAGACCATAACAAACCGTCTGGCGTTCCCGTGTTAGTCGGCCCCGTAGATGTATATAGTTATACTATGTGCACTCACCTGTCCAGCGCTTTATCCCACTCTCCTCGACGCTGAAGACAAAGACTGCACCGGTTTTGATCATGGACCTGCGCTCGGAGTCATTTAAACGGCGAGTGATACGTGGAATGACGCCTTGGCGAGCAGCATGGATGAGGCGTAAGGCTTGGATGGTAGTTTCAACATAACCTATGAAGGGAGGTACGTCGGGGTTGCTAGTCATGTTCTGTGGCTAATCTTGAGGCTGTTGGGCAGGAATCGAGAGGCTATGGGTGAGTCTAAGAGGAATCTTCCTTTATGATTAGCCACCATGCCTTCCTTGCATAATCAGCCTCATCTGGTCTAAAATCGATTGCACGCGACTGGAGCTAGGCTTTCAGTTTACCGCCCGTCAACCACCACGCCCCTTTTACGAAGATGCACAGTTTTCTAGTGGGGTAACGTTAAGAGAAGCTCACTAGGCGACATGTTCCTTACGCCACTTGTCAGCTGCCTCCAACTTTAACTTTGACTACCTTTTCAGAAATATTTAGTCGATATTTCGCTTGTTTTCTATCTTACCCACCAGTATCTTCTGTCTGCGATATGGAAGTGAGAAGATCCGGGTTTTGCACCCATGCCCCGTGCTACATGGGGAACCTTATGCAACTCAAACATAGGCAAATTAACTGAACTCTCCAACTTCTTGGGATGTATTTTCTAAAGGCAGACGTAGCTGATCATGCTTATAAGCATTTTTTTTCTATTTCTTTACGCTATAAATGCTGCCGAAAACTCTGCCGCTAGAGCACTAAATGTTCGGGATATTTTGAACAGATTGAGCAAGACTACTCCCAAACCAAGCGGCTTTCTCTTGGACAATTCGGCCCGTTCTGTAATCTGATGAAGTACGGCATGTAGCAGCAAGGTAAGTAGGTCTCGGCATCAGGTACAGAGCTATCAAATGAATGTCCTCCAGAGCCCTTCGTGATTCAACGCATTATCAAGTCATATATGTCCCTTCCATATGTTCATGGTTCTTGGGAGCTTTTGAACCGAAAGTGATGGCACAGATTGGAACTCAGCGACTCCAAGCTTCGCTGAGCTGGAAGAGAACATACAGTATGAACTAGCTTCGTTTTATTTACAATCTTGGACGTTTGCGTGGAAACTCATATAGTGATCTGATTAATCAGATTTCCATATCTCATCATTATAGATACTCAGTACAGCGACGAAATCCCTACCTACCTCCAAGTTACCGCTATGTCGGTCGGAAGATTGGGTAGTTTTCAATAATTTTTGCTTTCCTACTGACTTTGGGAGCATGGGCGCCGCGCTCACGGGAACAATGTTCCAATCCGAAATTGCGCTATCGGCCATCTCCCCATCAGGATGAGAAATCGGAGATCTCATATAACGCTTCTATAGGGGACCATAATCCTGGGAATGGACTCAGTACTTTGACAACGTGTGCTTGACGTTTTGATCAAATGCATTAGGAGTTGTGAGAGAAACTGATGTAAATGACTATGGACTTGCCTCTCGATGGCGAGCTGGAAAACGTGTGCGGTCTTCACAGCCTCACAACTACTGATTCCGAGAAATTGCGTGAACTAACATCCTAGCTCGACATACTTTTTTGACGCGTGGCATTGATATGTTGGTATGTAAACTTGATGATATTACATTCTGCGTCGCCACTATTGGCTAGGCTTGGAACAATCATGCCACTCACCGCTATTCGATCCGGACTGCTCTATTTGATTGCCTCATGATATGGAGCAATGAGAAAATCTGATGTGGGTAGCCTGGTGTCCTTGTTAGAACTTCAACACTTGACACCGGAATTCGGCTCCTTGTTTCAGCAGCACTGAAAAATTCCATCGATTACCAGCATACGTCGTTGAATTGACTAGCCCAACCGACTGCACCAGAGCGGAGAGTTCGGAATAACACAAGTCAAACTCAAATTAAGTAACGGAGACTTGATAGGCTTTCTCCGTAGTGGATAGCTCTGCTACGCTTCAATTGATCCACGCGTGCTACAATTCTGAATGTCCAACATTTTTACGGCTATCTCCCCTTTGACAAGCTCCCAGGAACCGCCTGTTTCGATCACCTGGTCTAATCTTTAATTCATCTCTGGTGGCCTCGCTTTTCGCCATGTTTATTGCGTATGATTTTACCAATCGATTGATTATCGTCCATTGCATCACCCAAAAATACCTAAGAACATCACGATATAGGTAGAAAATCTAAGGCTCTCGTTCCGTACAACATGAAAATTTCAAAAAGAAAGTTTCATAGATAGAGAGCATGATGAACACAAGAAGTGTCGACGATTGCTAGTGTATGCGTGTATTTGGCGTATCTGCTTCTACACAACAAATGCGACGTTCAACATGGTTGGTGCTAGCCTAGATTGTCTTTATCGTCTCACATACGGTCATGCCGTCGTCAGCTCTTCCACTTAACGTCGCTACTCCGTCGAAAGCGGACAATGACAGTAACAAGAGTTCGAATCCCTCTCTCAAAAAATCAACAGTCTCGAAATCTTCAGCGCTAACGCCTAGTGATATATCCAGCCCTCATGAATTGACTGCGTTTGTGAGTGTTCCACTTGGTGGAAGCCGTTCCTCTGTACCTTATACCAGCACGTAGGTTGAGGGTCTTTTAGAACAACTCGATGCGAAATTTGATGATATGTCGACTCAAATTCTGGACCGGAGTGAGTATGTTTCGTCGAATTCCACGCTGGGCTTAATTTATGGGTGAACGGAATTTTCAATCTCTCAGTGTCGCAGATGTCAACGCGAATAGACGCATTAGAGGCCTCTATCCAAGACATCATTAACGGGGATGTGAGCGTACCTCAGTCCCCACCGATTCCGGGCACTCCTGGCGTTCGAAAGGATTAGACGCACTCTTGATCCTTCTGGGATGAGAGTCTCAACATGAGATAATGTGAGTTCAATGTCTTCTTGACGGTAACCCCTAGCCGAACGTTCTTATAAGGGGTTCGGGTCGCCACCTCTGGAATCGGATCACGATTCGGAGGGTAGTATGCTACCTACCAGCACTACATCTGCCACGCGCAAGCCATTTCCGGTCAGATAGGGTGCAGCGCGTTCCTATTTGCCCCCTCTGGCACTTGGAGGGCATGTAACTAATTGTCACAATCTGATCGTCCTTGGCGATGCCAACATTACGCTACTCGAATTATATTTCATTTCATGGTGACCCAAAATAGTTGCTCTAGTGTATGTATTATGTGTTTGTGAGGTAAACCTCTGCATGGCAACCACATGTCCAACATGCTCGTTGTGCGCGCTTTGAACGGGAAGCAAGAAAAAGGTGGTATGAGGAAAGACTAGGTCGATCGTTCACCTCGCTGCATGACCATTGTGCCTGCTGGGTGCCCGACTTGTTGATTGGTCTTCAGTGAACCATCAGTTTTTAAACAATGTACTAGGCGCAGAAATGACCCTCCTTCTCTCTCCAAAATATCCAACATCCTGAAATCATTAAAAGGCAGTTGATATTCCAGCCCATCACAAAAATGCCTAATGTCAGCAATATGTTGACGCATGCGCTGTTGATATACATCCGGTACGAATGGAGGCACGATTTCTGGTTGTTGAACGTGTAGTAACATATGATCTGCAGCTTTTCCGTGCTCTCGAGTCGCCTGATCACTCTTTCGGTGGGCTTTTATTGCGATCCCCTGGTTAACGTTCTCAAGGTTGCTTTTGAGTCTGTCATCGAGAATGTCATGATTAGGAGTGACTATCGGAAGGAATGTAGGTGACTGGGATGGATGCTCGCTGCTTGAAGGGACTTTTTCCCATATAGATTGAGTCATTTCGGGAGGGAGGGTATGGTCGTAGTATGCCTCGTGAGCGAAATGGTGATGCATACGGATGATAATGATATAATCGTCACGTCGTTCATCGTTCCGAGAGGATATCAAGAGGCCACTGCGGCAAGGAAAGCGAGCTTTGGCCAATATTAGGCCGTCGCAGGAGGTACGGGCCGTTTGACGGGATTTCGAGTTTTTAGATCTGTGAGCTTCATCCTGTGAGCACCAAAGCCTTGTCTTGTGCCCGTCTTTCGTGCGTGGGTGATCCTTCACGCTATAAACAAAAATACGTTGTAAAGTCATCATCGTATAAGGTAGCTTCGTACGCACGTGAATCTATACCCTGTTGCTTTCCAGATTTCATGAGTGATCGTTTGTATGCGTTGCTTGTGAGGTACACCGGGATCGTGGGTTCGATAACTGGCGGCAAAGTTAACGTCTGGACCCTGTTTAAAGGAGTCTCGAAGTGCTTTCATGGCTTGGTCCATATTCTCAAAAATCTTCAATTGCTGTATTATAATCAGCGAACAGGGACAAGGATCTTAAGGCTTTATCGCGTACATCTTTTGTCACTGTTTCATCTTGCTTGTATCCAGAGTAACGTATTAATTATTCTGGGCGTTGAAATAAGCGCTGATGATTCGTTACCTTGTTCTGTGCGGTCTTTACTGATTCCTTCTCGAATTTGTTGAATCTGAGGGGTAAATTGGAGGCTGTGGTACGTTTGCGCTTCAAGCCTCGATTCGGTCGAGGTATTTCCGTCTGTGGCGCGGCGGAAAGTTGATCGTGGGGCAATGGTCCCCCCATGAGCGGCGGAAGCATGATCTTGTTAGGATCGAAGTGAACAAATATTCCTCCCTGAATAGAATTCATAGGGGTCCAACACCAACTCAGGACAGTGGCTGTATTTTCCCGTTAATAGCGCGATGAATGAAGGGTTGAGCGGTCGAGCAGGGAGGTTCAACAACGGAAGCTGCGAACGTTGTTGACTGACACGTGATTCGTTGATCATCAGTGCAGCTGGTTGCCAGATTGAGGTTTCTGACCGTCCTTGGCCATCTACCGAACGGTTGAGAACGGTCTCGTACCTGAATCTTTCTCTGTTTCTTCATGCTTATCAAGGCAGCGTGCCAGAGCTCGATATCTTAGTCAAACTTTGGGGAGTGCCTTTCCCCATGGCGCCGTTTGCTTCTAGTTATTTGCTGGTGATGCACTTTATGCACCAATCGAGTTTTCTTGTTGCGCCATGCATCGGTATGGGTATACGTACCGTGCTATAACTCGAGGATTATTACGGAGCTGCTGGGTCCTTTCACACATTTTCTTGCAACAGAAACTTTTCGTCACTGCTCGCCCTTTATAAAGGAGCGTCTCTTGTTGAGGCATGTTTCGCTTGCACACGTTCACCTAAAACAACCTATGCAACGATCGTCATGTGTTGTCGATTTACGTTGGGCTCTAGTTTCTCGATCGTCTCTTTCCTTGGTCCTAATAGAAGGTTTATTGTACTTGGACAATAGCAACCAATCAAGAATTTATTCTTATACCCAAGTCGATCACGTGTGCACATGGTCGGCGAATATTTATGAAAAGAATCATGCTTCTTTTTCGCTGCATCAAATGAGCGCCAGTGGCCGCACATGGTAATATTAGGCAGTCTGCTCTGTTCATCAAGCGTCCTGACCAACTTGCTTGTTGACAGTGAGCTTCCGGCCTGGTAGAATTCAGGCGAACAACTGCTAGAACAATTGGCTAACATGAATCATGCGACCATCCTAATGTGTCAGCCAACTACTTTATGCTTCTCTAGCTAATTGCATAGACCTCTGATAACTCAGTTGGCGCTCCCCTGTTCGACAGAGGAATCTCGTTCTATTACCAATGGCGGGTTCTCAAGCTTCCTCTCGAATGCCTATTGTTCGCGTGCCTCAGCTTGTCAGATCAGATGGTTCTAGTCCAGCGTGGTCGGGTCTAAAGCGAGAGTCGCTGGGTCATGATACTTGGAAAGCAAGGGTATATAACCTACCAGAATTACTCGAGCCCAATCCAGAAAGACGACACTTTCAACTCTTCTCCCTCTGTAAAATGAGAGTTTTCGCCTTATTGCTGTTCTCCTTCCTCTCCAGGTGGCAGAATTCTGTTGCTGCTCACCCGCTGGAACCTACAAGAACTGTTCAGGTCGAGGAACGTCGCCCCGCCGCCAATCCTCCGCCTAATTGTTTCCCAGCGATTGGGTTCACCATGCCTAGCGCTGTGCCAACGTCACTGACCAACTGGTGGTGTGATCCCAGTACTGAATACGCGTTCGTCGGCTTTAGCTATGAAGTTACTGAATGTGCGTAAAACTTCCAGATGCCGCACTAGATCCCAGTCACTAAGTTAGCTCAGGCCAGAGTCTCTCGAAGCTCAGAACCGAGTTCTTGGACATCCGAACAAGGTTTCGCGGACGGTACGTTCGATTGTATGGATTTTGTGACCGCACTGGGTTCTAGTGAGTGTGGTTTGACTTTGATGCGTTCCATAGTTTGATGCAGAGTTTATAGCAACGATATCATTGATGCTGCATGGAGAGCGGGTCTAGGCGTGCAAGCACTGATCTGGGTAAGCTCAAACAATATTCGGCCGATTAAACATGCCATGTGCTCATCATTTCGTCGAATAGTTCGGCTTTGATGGCACTGATGAATGGAAAGGGCGTCGTGACGTCCTCTTTTCCATACTTCACTCTAATCCAAAAGCGAAATTTGTCACCCGCGCGGTCCAATTCGGTTCAGAACCTCTGTTTGACTGGGTGTTGGATCCTCCCGTTCTTATAAACCAGGTGAACGCAGCAAAGCAGAACCTGTCCAGTCTGCAAATTCCTGTGACTGTCAGCGACTTGGCATATTCCTTCCAGGAGGTATGCGAGTAAGCACTGTTGTTGTTGTTATCACCTCTAACAGGACCTCGGCTAGTTGCATGCTGATGACGGTGGTCCGGCCGTCCTAAAGGCCATCGATTATATCGATGCCCACATCCTGCCGTTCTTTTCGACGAAGGCATCCATAGGTTGGTCTGTCTACTTTAAAAATGCGTTGATCATATATCTCACTCTGCGAAGCGAATAATTCATGGCCTATCGTGTCCACTGATTTGAATTACTTCGTATCCCAGGCTAGCGGGAAGAAGATCTGGTTTAGTCAGGTAAATCATCTTACGGTGCTTGTGTTACATACTAGCGTTAATCTCTCGGGAAACAAAGAATGGTTGGCCTTCTGTGACCTCCTCCGGCGTCCAGCCCAATAGTCCGAGTGCGGTTGCCAACGTGCAAAACGAAAAGGTCAGCTGCTCACCACTGGATCCTTACTTTCGGTTTGATCCTCATCCACCAAATTCTAGGACTACTTCAACCTGTTAGACAATCATTGCGCCGATCTAAAAGCCGTTCCAGGTGGCGGTGTAGGATGGTTCGCACACATCTACTCCGATAACCAGGAACCTGGCTACGGAATATACAGTACCTCCGGATCGCTCAAGTTCCCGTTTGCCCCGAGAACGTCCTGCTAATTTATAGTTCTT
>CEMU01568369.1:0-18123 GCA_900068965.1 Calocybe gambosa
TGGATAAATAACTGGGTGCCAGAAGTGTAGGGTGGAGACATCAGTTGATCCATCAAATAGATGGGATGTCTCACACTTGTTGTCTATAAGTGAATGTCAGTCTACTTCTCTCATGTTCAAGCACATCGATGCCTTGACATTTTACACACGGAATGCAACTCAAGACACATCAAGTAAACAAGATAAAGGTAAAGGTAAGAAACGGGCTCATGATGGGGAGATGGCTCAGGCAGGGCAGCCTGCACAGAAAAGAAGCGCACCTGTTCAAGTTGCTGTTCACCTGACTGCAAGGGCAGAAAGATGGGAAACCCTTGTCCCAAACAGTCAAAGGTGCCAAACCAGAGTACTGCTCTGGCCCTATTACGTATCAGGTTTTGTTTCTTGCTCCAAGTCGCCACTATACACTTCCTCCTCCACAAATTAATTAAACTTTCTCTCTCTGCGAGGCCCACATCCATAGTTAGAGTGCCACTTGCGATGGAATTGTTTATAAACTCGGCCAAAGACAGGGATGTAAATAAAGCATAACAATGAGGCTGCTGCGAAGCTCCCATATCACCCACACCATAGCTTCTTCAGGAACATAACTACTTGAGACCACCCAAACAGGTAGATGGATCCGGTATATTATTGTAGCGTCTTACTCACGATCCGTCACCTGCTCTGCTTGGAAGTAGCATGTCTCTCCAGGTTAATCTCTCAAGTAGAGAGATCCAAGACGCGTATCAAAGTGTCGTCAATGCGAGCGGGATAGACTGGGCGATATTTACCTATGAGAAAGGTACAAATGATCTCAAAGTTCAAGCCACTGGAAACGGCGGACTCGAGGAATTGGAAGAAGAGTTTTCCGATGGGAGGTTCGTTTGCGATGATTTTCGTTCCGATATGTTGATTGATTGTGTTTGCAAATGCTAGAATGCAATATGCTTTTGCCAGGGTCCAAGATCCAAATGTAACACTCCGTCAAATCCTTTTGTCTAATTGGTTTGATTTGTTTCTTGCGCTAGACCCAATTACCGAAGTTTGTCCAAATCAACTGGTGTGGTGATGGTGTACCGGTGTCGAAAAAGGGTCTCTTTCATACTCATTCGAGTGCGGTGGCTAGGTTTTTGCGTCTTGCCCATGTCGTTATCAACGCAAGGAACGAGGTGCGAATCCTTGCTGTCAAATAGTCCTATTTTTCTTATCGCAGTTTGAATTAGAACGACGTCTCACCATCTCTGATTATGTCTCGCGTGGAAGCTGCTTCTGGTGCGAATTACTCAGTTCACAAGGAGCAAGCACGAAAGTTCGAGCCAATTGCCCCTGTCGGCACAAACTACACGCCTGTTGGAAAGGTCGATATCAATGAGCTACGAAAGGCCCCTACCCCTGCAGCAAAGCCAGCTGTTCCTCCTACGACCTCGCGTCCTTCAGCAAGTTCTTCAAAATCTGCAGCATCTGCTGGTTCGCTCTACGGCCGAACTACAATCGGTGGATCAGCGCCGAAAGATGCTTGGCCTGAGGAAATTGTAGCTCCAGCAGCAAATCCGCCTCCACCTCCTGTAAATACTCGTCCGCCAGCTCTCCCCACCACTTCCCGGACGACTGTCAGCCCAGTAAGTGATTTCTGGTGGACAATTCTTTCATTGTCTGATTAAAAGCAGCAAACATCTTCTCTGGCCTCTCTATCGACATACGCTTCCCCGTCTCGCGCAGCCGTTCCCGCTTCTGATGTTCCCACGAGACCAGCTGAAGAGGATCGGATTGCACCTGTTGGATCTGCTTATACGCCTGTCTCTCTTCCTGCACCGAAGAAGCTGAAGAACCCTTTCGCAGCAATGGAGCAGCAACAACAACAGCAAAAAACAACTACCGTCCCAGGGGGCCCAAAGAAACTAACTTGGAGTGAGAGGCAAGCTCTTGCCAAGAAACAAGCTGAAGAAGAGGAGGCGCAAAGTCGTAGCGCTGGCTTTGTACCCCCTCAGGCTACCTCTAAACCAGTTTTCACTTCCAAGGCGCCTGCATTTGGGAGGGCCACGGCGCCTCAGGCTACGCCAAAGAACTTTGGGGCGGTTGGAGCTACAGCTGGTGTGGGTGTAGCCATTGGCGCGAGTGCTGCGACTGCATCTCAGTCTGAAGATGACTTTTCTGCTGAGACTCCACTGGCGCAGGACGAACAGGACGAGCAGGAAGAGGTACACAGTCACTATATGGTTGGATATGAATGCAATACTGACTCCTGTAGCCCCCGGTGTTTGAAGTTGCTTCTACCCCACCTCCGCCTCCGCCGCCGCCACCTCCAGCTCGTCCGCAGACGCCAGATGCAGAGCCGGAGTCTCTTCCGCCACCACCACCTCCGCCGCCGCCTCCCCCTGTGGCTGCAGTACAACCCGAACCGGAGCCGGAACCTGAACCTGAACCCGCATCGACGGCTCCTACCGTCTCTGCTGAAACCGGCATAACTGCAGTTGTGATATATGAATACAAGGTGCGCACCTGCACCTACGTTACAGCCCAGACCTAATTATTCATCTAGGCTGAAGAAGATAATGAAATGGATCTTATCGAGGGAGAAATGATCAAGTCAATTGAAGAAGTCAGCGAAGGGTGGTGGAGCGGTGTTGGCCCCGGTGGTAAATCAGGGCTATTTCCATGTATGCGTCTTATCATCTTTCCAAAAGAATCATGCTGAGATATCGGACCCTAGCCAACTACGTGGAACCCGTAGAAGCGCAGCCGTCCGAGCAGCCAGAAGCTCAAGCAGAACCTGAACCACCAACCGAAAATAGCCCTCCTGCTCCTCCGCCTCCACCGCCTCCACCTCCGCCGGCACCCGCAGCTGTACGCCAATATGTACTTTGCGTAAAACAACGGTCTCTCATCTAATCTTTCTCTTCATAGGCTCCTGCGCCACCACCACCACCTCCGCCACCCCGTCCACCCACTCCTCCTGCAGCTGCCGTAGACGAAGGAATTGTCGCCATTGCTTTGTACGAGTGAGTTATTCGGGGCTACATTGCAAATTCTCAGACATGATAACCCCATTTAAAAAGTTATGATGCGACAGAGGATAACGAACTCTCATTCCAAGAAGGCGATAGGATCACTAATATTGAACCCGCGTCTGAAGACTGGTGGCAGGGAAAAAGTAAGAGCGGAGCCGAAGGCCTTTTCCCAGGTACTCTTAGTTTCCTGTTGCTGTCTCGATCCGTTGCTAATGACTTTGTTTTAAGCTAATTATGTGGAGGTCCAAGAGTAATGGCTAAACGTCCTTCGCTAACGTACTCTCGAGAGCACTAGTATAGACCATTAATTCTCATCTCCAACCCCGATGAATAAAGTTCGGGCATGTGTTCAATAATCGCTCGTATGTTAAGCTTCCAGAAATGGGAGGTAAACAGAAAAATAAATCACGAAACATCCAGAGTCCCGTGCATTATTCGTGCATTATTCATTATACACTGTCAGTATAATTGAAGGACTTTTAAAACTACAACTGAAACGAGGGGCAATTTCCCGTTGACTTTGGCCGTGCCATTTCCATATCGCTCATACAGTCGGGTATCGATGAACCTATAACCTCCGTTTCGCGGGCCATCTTCCGCACATTTAATATCAAACGGCTAGCCATGACGCTAGATAGCGCCGCAGCAAAATTAATTGATGCTCCCCAAAGGGTCTGTCAGTGAACTTCGTAAGCTTTGCAAACTCCCATATGAATCGACGCAAACATACGGTGGTCAGAACGAAGATGAGGAGATTGGTGAGATAGGCTGCAAGGATGCTTTGACCAACGCGTTGGAATCAAACCCAAAAAAAATAAACAGAGAATGCGCGGACTCACACGAGGAAATAGAACAGGGAGTCTCGTATAAGGACAGCAATGATGCGCCTTCCGAACAAGAGCGGCGAGGCTGACGGTCCAAAATTTTGGAACCCTTTATATAGTGCCATTCCACAAAGGAAACTCTCAAAGGTAACTATGGGGATCCAGAGTGTATACAAGTAGGGATACGTGGCGAGAGGTTCACAAAATACCAGATTTGGAGTGTACCTGGTCGCCCTAACTAAATGCGGGTGTACGTCAATGTCAGTCGATCATACTATGCATTGGTCGTACCTGTCAGCGTGGAAAGGAAGCTACCAATGACGTAGCCAGAACATGCCGAAGAGGCGATAAAGAAGAATCCCATTGCGATTAAAATCTTCCTATTTAGTGCATACATCGCATACAGCCTCATTTGGAGGACGACTAGGGAAAAATGATTATTAAACAGGCAGCGTGTAATTAGAAATTGAAGCACACCTTCGGCCATCATGCTGAAGACTAAACTACATGATATAACCCAGCGATAGGACAAAAGACCTGGTATACAACAGAAATCTTGTAAGAAAGAAATTTATCAGCGACATAGAAAAGTCCGAACAGCTGTTGAGGTGAAACACGCGTCAGTTAGGAACACTGATTGAGTTATGAACTACTTGCAACTAGACCAAGAAAGAGCTAGTGAGTACTATACCGTGGAATTGAAACGGAATATACAACTCACGGAATCTGTGGGATCAGGTGTGAATGCCGCTGTGATGAATGGATTGGCACCAAAATAAACGCTCGATGTGGAAGAAATTAAATACCATAGTCGGTTGCCCTACAGTTCACACAAAACAGTCATATATGTATGTACAATGGGAGCATGTATCGGGGATGCTCACAATACGAATGCAATTCCATAGTAGCGATTCTGCCGAAGAGAGTCAATTACTGGTCGATGGTACGCTCCACACCACCTACAAGCATATATATCCCTTTCCCACACGTCCGGGAGCTCTTCTAAAACGACATGGTCGCGTTAAGCAATATCCACTACATAGGAGTCAGATAGCAATACCCAGATTAATTCTATCTATGAAATGGTCAGCGCGAGATAAGACTATGATACTGGGATCCATTACCTCGTCGTCCAGTGAGATCACTTTGAAGGATTAGTACAGTTCACTGCAAAAGGAAGGAACCCACAGTAATCATATAGAATAATGGACCCTGCAGCAACTAGAATAATCATTAGTCTATTGACCTAGAGTATTGCTCAGTCAATGGTCAGAGACATACCTTGTGCGCAGCGTGTGACATATATGTTATGAACGACGAGTCTGAGGAGAGTATTTGGATCCATTAATACTAGTATTCAGCAGATTAAGAATAAGGTAACAAACCAGAAACGAGGCAGTTCTCCGTATTGTTATAGCTCAGAGAGCGTTGAGACTAACGGCGGTATGGCCAGTGATATTAATCTTGACATTGACAAGAGGGGTCCGTTGGCAGGTGACCAATTCTGTCAAAGTTACTCGCGTTACAATTAACTCCGGACCTCTGCGATCTGCCTACAATCTGATTATCATTCGTTTGATTGGTACTCGCGCTCCTTGCAAAAATTATGCGGGGCTGTTGGATTCTACTGAGACGAGAAGAGGCCACTGATATCAGTGTTGTATTTTCTTTCAGGTGACTTACCTACTGCTCCAACACCAAGCATCGGAACAAGCACTTGGAAACTGACATAACACTGCCGATGTCATTGGACTTATATATATAGAGACTGCTTGATCATTAATAACTCAGATTCATATATTTTCTCTGCACTCCTTGGTCTTACAGTCACGGTAATGTGGCTGTTCGATCTTTCATTCTAGTTTCAAGCTTGAGTTGGTGATATATTGAACCCACTACATTGGGAACAGTCTGTCTTGGGCTTCTTATGACCTGATAAGGAAGATGGAAAAAGCGCACTTTGCAGACTCGGAGGTGATTCACTTGATGTACCATATATTGGGGGATAGATAGAATAAAATGCAGCTACGGAGCAAATTTGTAGTTGAAAGTATCTAGTAAGTGGCCGCTTGGCTATCAAGATCTCTTTCCTTGAGTGAAAAGCACCTTGGAAGCACCGACAACAAGCCAGCTGGCGGGGAGGAACTTGAAGTCACATTGCCCCTGATTTTCCTCCTCTGGCCGCCAAAATAACCTTTCATCCGTGATAGACCAGGTTGAACAATATATGCGTACAGATCCGTCAAGCTCCAAGATAAGCCATCCTTGTATCGATCTAGTTACTTGTGATCACTCGCGTGTCAAGAGTAGCTGTAACTGAAGCACGAGTTTGTAGCGTTGGCACCGCTCCAAAATAGGGATGATTTTATTCTGAGGTACTGACTGGCTTATTGGTAATTACTCTGGCGTATGAATGAAAGATTGGAAGCGACCTTGGTATGGTAGAGGCAAAGGTCCGAATGGTTACACCGTGACAGTGACACTCTTCATCCAAACACTCATTGAGTACTCATCGACATATCGTGTCTCGTGCTGAAGTCTACCAACACTGTTATGGCTTGTAACCCACAAAATGAATCTAAAAATACAGTATACTATCCCAGAAATTCCTCTTCTTCTTACGACGGCTTCGTTCATATACATGGTGAACGTCGCTGACGCAACGCTCGCCTTCCTCATAAACGCTGGATTGCTTGGCCCATTGGCCATTGGAATCATATACGGTTCCGAGGTATCCGATATACTCCCGGCGTTCTTCCAGGAGTCGCTCATCTTGCTGGGCTACATTGGCCTTTTGCTTCTCGTTTTTGAAGCAGGGCTCGATACAAATATTGGTCTCCTCTACAAGAATGTTTACCTATCAACAGCAGTGGCGTTCACGGGCATAGCCCTCCCAATATGCTTCTCTATCCTTCTGCTGGCATTAGGATACAAGTACGACCTATTACAGGCGTTTGGAGCTGGAGCCGCGCTCGGTTCCACTTCTCTCGGTACAACACTATCGCTACTTCGTGCAGAATTTAAGACGACCAGGACTGGAACTGTCCTCATGAGCGCTGCCCTTATAGATGACATTGTCGGGCTTGTATTAGCAGCCATCATACCCCAGCTTCCGCACAAAAATCCGGACTCTCACACCTCTGTAAGGTGGCCGTCGATCGTGCGCCCGATCGGCGTTTCCGTTGCATTCGGGCTGGGCACGCCAGTCATGGCGCGAGGCGCAAAATACCTGGTGACTCGCGCATCAGCCGAGCTCAGATCTAAGCTGTACATCGGATCCGTACAACTCTTCCTCATCATCAGTGTTGCGTGCGGATACATTGCAGGAGCTAAATATGCTGGCACTAGTGAGCTTTGGGGCACGTACCTCGCTGGTGCAATGCTCTCGTATGTCTTCCAGGAGAAAAATGGAAGTGAATCTCACGAGTCGCCTCATCAAGTAGATGGCGACCCAGAATTCTTGACACCTTCGTCGACTTTCGCTCGTCATATTCGTCCAATTTTGGAACACTTCTTGTCCCCTATATTCTTCGCCTCCATCGGACTCTCACTCCCCGTGCGCTCTCTTTTCCTTGTTAACGGCTCTAGGCGTGTCATATGGCGAGGGATTATATACTCCATCCTGATGATTATTGCCAAAGCTCTTACAGGAGTATGGCTTCTAGTTTGGTTTAATGCTGACCTTGGCCTGGGGTGGTTTAGCAAAGCTATATCTAGGAGAGAAGTTGCAGACAACAAGGGCCCGGGAAAAGAACAGCCGTTAGAAGGCGAGCTACCCGTTTCCGAGCAAGCTACGGTTGATATGCCCATGTTGGAGGAGAAGACCATAGATTCTTACCCCAGCATGAGCGGGATGTTTCTTGGCTTTGCGATGGTTGCCCGTGGCGAGATTGCTCTAATTGTTGCCCAGCTCGCTCGTCCTTTACTTGACAGCGATAACGGCAACGCAGGCGAGCCTTTTGCTGTTGTTATCTGGGCCATCCTTATCACTACGGTATTTGGTGCGCTTGCGGTTGGGGTCCTACTTGGCCGTTGGGACAAACGGAAGTAGATACTGAACGTATGCTCCATGTCGATCCCATATGGTTCCCATTTTCTGTCTCCAGTACTCACGTTTCTCGCGATACATCTGATTTTTTTCAAAAGTCGTCGAGATAACCACAAAGAGCTTTAAATTGCCGCTCAATATGAGTAGATCTTTCTTACACCTATCTAGCCGTTGATACTAGGCCTCGATCGAAGATAAGTCAAGCACTAGTCATCTGCTAACACGCTTTCAAGCTTTCGTAACCGCGCCTTTCGCCCGTCCCACCGCCTCTTTCAATACTTTCTTTACCTCAATCGCGATAAAAAGCCGACTATGCAAATGAGCCCTAAACATCAATGCATCAAGGTCAACGGCGCTATCGCCTGCTCCGCTTTTGACCACTACAGGAAAGTGGTTACTAATCGAGCATCAACCGAAAACCATGCGTCCCAGCATCACGGTTGAAGGCGAGTGCGGTTCAGGCTGCCACCCTTCCCATACGTCAAAGTTGCCGTGAATCTCATTGTATAAGACAAGTAAGTTCCTAGTTAACATATCTTGGGTAGATTGGACTCTACGTTGGAACGGGCCATCGTTATTTATCAAACAAATCCTAATTCTCGCTGTCATAAGCATGTTTCTGATACATGATTTACACTTTTTGGACGCTGGCATTTTTAGTCAGTGGTTACTGGCGACCTCTCGATCACAAAGAGCTGCAAATGATGTGAGTTTCCGCGCGTTAGACACGATTGAGTTGTTGCGACTCGCCTCCCCACTCGAGTCGCTGCTGACATAGAGCCTTCCGTCCTTTCCAAATGCTAAGCCTACAGGACGAATACAATTACCTGGACAAGAGTCAATATTTGTGGCTTGGACTAAGAAAGAATAAGGCATGGCAGAAGATGAAATGCCAAGAGGGAACGGAACGCTGCACGGGAATATTAGTTGTTGTACGGAAAGACAATCATGTAGCGTACTGTACGACGCCATATCCTGTGGGAGGTACGCGGCTGAATGACCCATGGAACGAGACGAAGGCATCACCGCTTAACGTAGATGGGAATGATGCAGATGTCGTAGCAGCGTTCGCAGTGTAAAATTTAATGTCAAGCGGGGCGGAACTAGCCTAGTAACGATGTTAATCGTCAGCGTCAGCGAAACTGATAGGCCCAATAAATATACCTGTAAGTCCAATGATGGGTGCACGTTGTTACTACTATTCCTGCACCATGCGTCGTTTCGTAATGGATCCAAGTTTAAGCTAAACTGAGTTCCTCGTGGCAGGCCGACATATTGAGGAACTCCAATGGGATCTGCATTGGGGTTCCACAGGGATGCACAGTCCGGAAATCCATACCACCTTGGTTTCGCGGTGGTCGTAGGAATAGTACTATATTTGACCAAGTCGATTTCGTCAGACGGGTTGTCATTGGCGAATTTAGGTGTGAAACCCCGTATATTCAGGGTGGCTCCATTGTCGACGACATACAGACTCCTCGTATCAACTGGATCAATGGAAGGACCAACGTCGTAGGCGAATCCTGCGGGATTCCTAAGCCCATATGCTACAACTTGACCTTGCGACCAATGAATTGGCGGTGGCGGAAATATGGGGCTAGCGATGTTTGGGATGGGTAAGCGCCGGATTTGGGAGCGTCCTGAAGCAGGATCGCGAGCAGTTAAATCGATATTGGAAAATGGGCCAGCGCCAATCAAGAACGCGTTGATAACATCGTTGGTCGCGCTTTTCTCCAGTAGCAACGTGTGTGTGATGAGCTCTTTGAAGCAATCGTAAGTTTCAAAATTTCATGCATGATATTGAACATACTTACCTCCGTCACCCGGAAGGCCGTCGACGGCAACATAAGGATAAGGCGGAGCGGTGTCCACCAACTTTGTCAGAGGGTCGTAGCGATATGCAAGTACGGTTGTTGCAGTAGAGACGAACAGGAGTTGTCCCTCGACTGCGATCCCATGTGTCAGGTTAGGATTTTTAAGAACGACAGTGCGCTCAAAGCCTGGGCTTGGGGAGGTGACGCGCGTAAAGGCTGTAACACCAAAACCCCGCTCGACAACTAAAAGATTCTGTTCGGAGTCGAACGCAATTCCTCGAGGGGATGTAAGGTTCGAAAACGCGACCCGAGCGAGAAATCCTGGCGCAACTGTAACTGGAGACTTGAAAGGAACTCCAATAGGCTGAAAGTCAGCAGCTCCGAACTGCGCTAAGAAGGTGAGACCAAAATATATGGCGAGGGCCTTCATTACTCCGGGAAGTAGAGCGTCCGATCTGGGTTCTGCGTGGTTTATATCTTTCTGAGGCGTGAGTTATTCTATGAAACTGAATTGCGATGTATTCTTGGGCAGGTCAGCATGGCTAGGCACCACTGGTGTTTTTGTTCTGAGCCATATTGAACGAGTGTACGACTGATTTGTTGGAACCTACACCCGGTAAAAGGTCATGTCCCTGACTTCAAGCCTGAGTGAGGGAAAGCCCGAAATTCAGTCCAGCTAGAACGCCCAGTTTGAACACAATACCTGGTGAGTCAGGGGGCCAATTTGCTGTTACTTGTTACAGATGGACCACACGGTTCGTAGAATAGAACAGAAGAGCCCATGAGCACTGAAGAGTCGAATAAATAGGTCGGACTTAATCAACAAATGTCACATGCTCCCCGAGATGGAGATGGCCGACATTTATGCGAGTCGTGCGACGAAATAGTCGAGAATAAGTAAGTTCTAACCCTTTGAATTGATTATTATCCTATGACATTTAAAGTAATGTTGTTGAATTCTAGAGTCGCAGAAGGCCCCGCCTACATAAAAAGCGTGGTTGTGATATCAACGAACAATGGGAATAAGGTTCGAGCACATACCCCAATCAAATGAAACCGACTAACACTCAGCTGCGCGCGTCCCTGGATATAGTCTGCTGTGGGAACTGTAACTGTGAAATTCTGGTATGGTCGTCCAGGTTGCTCGTGTAATACAGGTTCGTAGGTCCCCTTGTAAAGGACAGAGCCGACTTGTTGGGAGGGAGGGGCACAAGGGAATGGGTTGGTAACAGGGCAGGACTAAAGACCAATAACCATTCCCACTTCGTTAGATCCTTACAAACTGAACTATAGACATACCGGTCAGAATGACACCTCCTAACATAACTATCTACACATACAGGTCGGATGACTTGCACCACAAGTTTGTCTCCTCTCCTTACTGTGGTTCCATCCGCCGGGCTACCGATAAAACTTCGTTGTGCGCTAGCTGCACCAAGCAACGTCAGCACGTATAAGACGGGAGTGAATATCTTCATTTGGGGCGTTGTTCGTTTATGGCGGCAGCATAGGACACCTTATATAACATGGGCCTGACCTGATATAAATCAACCTAGGCACATTAAATTGAATGCTGTAAGTGTCGATGAAGCAATTGGACGGTAAGCGTTCGCCGTCGTGGTGAAATCACCAGCCATATACAGGTTTCAACGCCGATGCACCAGACAAGTAAAGCGTTCAGTAATTGGCTCGTGCCGCTGCAACTACAGTACAGAGCAATTATTGGGTATAGATTCGACCAAGCGTGGGAGCTTCTAAGCCACATCGTCATCATTCGAGAGGCCTCATGGCGCTCCACCCAGCACGGTACTGTGACTATAATAAACCAAGGGCGAGCAGGGCTATTCCAATCAGATAAATCGATAACGCAGCTAGTAGGGATTTAATTTTGGACATCTAACAATCATTCATTGCCGTTATCAATCGAGGTTATATGCAAGAGCAATAAGTGAACTGGCCAATTTAAAGTTGCACTACATCGTTCAGTGAGGGGTAAGCGGTGACGCATGGTCTAGGGAATCACCTCGAATTCTCACATAAATGCAGCTTACAATAATGCCATCAAGTCATTTTCCCAAGTATGCAACATCTGTGGCGTCGTTATAAATCGTCACCTCAAAAGGTCATTGTTAACTTTTATTGGGTTCGCGGGAATTAAGAGATCTAATTTATAGAGCACGGTCGTTGTCTTGAATAGCATCAGCCTATTTTACGTCTGTCTTTGCATACGGACTATCCGGGCTTTGTCTCCTGCTGACCAAATTCTGCATTCTGGCGTCGGACCACTGAATTGTATGGTGCATTGTGAAAAGAAAATTATATATCATATACGTTGACAACGAGCATGTTATTTTAATTCCAAAATATGGGGAATCAGGTAGAGTAGTAGCTATGAATTGAGACGTATTCAATGTTCTTCAAGCCTCTCACAAATGAATCAAACCACATTGACAGTGATGTTCATTGTTTCAATGAAAGGTGCCTGACCAGCCTATAGACAATGAGTCGAGTTAGACCAGACACCGCCAAATGTATTCAAACGCACCCCTATGAGAGACATATGTGCTAGCCCAAGCTGTGTGCGGCCCTTTGCAAAACTGGAAGGGACGGTAACTGTAAAGTTTTGATGAGGTGGCTTATTTGTAGCATTCGGTTGGAATTGGGGATTGTAATCTCCATTATATAAGATGAAACCCAGACCATCATCGGGGGAATGACACGGAGAGTTGGTGCAGGATTGTAGACCAAAGACGACGGCAATTTCAGTCGATCCTGACAGTGTGTTCTAGCACAGGCGGAGGTTTGCGATAATTTTTTTTTGGAAAAAATGGGCAGAAAGTACATACTGGTCTGTCTACCTCCACTGTGAGTTGAGATCCTGCGGTGATAGAGTCTCCATCCTTAGGAGAAGCTAAGACGACCCTTTGAGCAGAGGCAGCAGCGACGAGGGTACAGAGGAGGGCAAAGTTTGTCAAGAATTTCATTATAGCTTTAGGGAGAATAGTGCAGCGAGATTTCTAGAGCCTGAAGATGAAACCATGTCCTTTATATACTCGAGTACGGCGTGGTATAGCCTGGCTAGGTGGAGTGGCTGAACAAAAATAGAATAGCAACAATGGCAAACACGTCATAGGCATCCCATTGCCGCCATGTCAGCGCTCAACCACCAACAGCTGACCATGAGCTTGATACTGCTAGTACTATGTAGGACGACCCCAAAGGTTATTTAACTCATCTCAGACAGCCGACTATATCTACGACTTGATAGCCTTTCTATGAATTCGAGGATGGAGCCTTGCCAGTGGGGAGGGGCGTGTGACGGTTGGAGCTCATCTCGGAAGGAATTCGAAGGAAGTCATGACATACCTCGAGTACGGCCATTCGAAACCGACAAAGTCATTTCCCGTTAGTCTCGTCGGCGCAGGCTTCTGGGCGAGATTGTTGCCGAACTTGAAACACTATCACACAGCTGGTCATGCCATATTTGCTCCATAAATTAGACGGACCGCAGTGCAGAATCAATGGAAAGACCAAACCAGGTACCGTATAATATTTCTGACAGGAAGCTTGATTTGTTTGACCATATAATGCAATGTAGAGATTAGAATACTAAAGTACTACTCTTTTTCGATCACGGCCATCAGGATCTACCACAGCCTCCGAAATGCTTCCTCTTATGCCTTAACTTGCGTCATACCATGACCTCGTTCAAGCTTTCTATCATTGCGTAAGAATGAAGATAAATTTGAAACGGCCATCCGCAATTCTAGCGACATGAATAGCTTCACAAGGTCGCTTCCAGCCCACATGAAAAATAAGAGCTCTTTTATGAGGTTCATTCATTACTAGTTACTTTCTGCTTTTCTTTTGGGTCACGCTATCCCGGCGGTCCGGTCACGAAGTAGGAAGTATCGGCAAATGTGCACCCATGACCTCCACCCTCATGCCCTCTGTAACAGACTTGCAACTTCTATCCGCATCATACCCGCAGAATGGTATTTATATGGTCGTGCGCTCGTCTTAACCCGGTCGTACGATCGCCATGAGGGGGATTTTACGTCTCTTGCTTGTAATCAACTTGTACTTTCTGAAATCCTATGCAAAACTTGTAGCGCGTCAGTCAACGCAGGACGAAAGTTCCAAGTACGTTCTGCCAGTAGGCTCACGTCCGTCTTCTCAAACTTCTTTACTTCTCAACACATCTAACTACTCTGGTCTAGCCAACTTTTACAATGGACAATCAAAGGCTGCTGTGACCTTTGACCAACACTCACTGCTTCTTGATGGAAAAGTTCGTTCAAGTTGCACCTTCTGCTTTCACAGCCATATTAAGCTGTTCTTTGGAAGCGTGTAATGTTCTTCTCCGGAGAGTTCCACCCCTTTCGGCTGCCAGCCCCTGAACTATGGAGAGATGTTTTGGAGAAGTGAGTAAAAATCTGTAAGCGTCTATGGTGTTGCCTGATAAATTATTACAAGATTCAAGGTATTGATGATACTTGCTTAATGCACTCTAGTTTTAATCTATTTGCTTGCGAAGGCAGCTGGATTTAATGGTGTATCTGTATATTGTATGTGTTCATTCTTCTGAAACTTTTCACAAAAAAAAGCTAACACTGCTTAAGGGCATTGGGGTTTATCTGCCCCGAACGCTACAGAAATCCGTTTCACGGAACACAATGATCTAGCTAAATTTTATCAGGTTGCGAAAGAAGTTGGGATTTTGGTTGTCGTTCGACCTGGGTAAGCTGTTATGGACTGAGCGCATCCTTTAAAAATGACTCCCAAAAGTCCCTATGTGAACGCTGAAACGGCTGGAGGTATTCGTGCCTTTGCCATATCTCTTTTCAACGATTTACGGGATTTTAGGCGGCATACCCGGCTGGGTCACTAACCTCCCAGGGTTGGCAAGAACCAACGCAACAGAATATAGGACAGCATGGCATCCATAGTATGTCTTGTTGACCGCATGATTTAGCATTATGGTTTGATGATTATCTAGCATTTTGGAATTTGCAAAACAAACCGCTCCGTTCCAGGTTAGTTTTTCTTCGCTACTGCAAGGAGCACTTAGTTGATAAATGTTCTTCAGTATCCAGATGGACCAGTCATTGGTGAGAGAGAGAAAAGGCAAAATGCTGGTTAACAGACCACGTTTAACCTGCTTGGTAGCTGTGCAGAGCGAAAATGAATATTCGACGGACGCCCAGGCTCGTATTCCCGGTCTGAACGAACACATGCAGGATATCATCAACACTTTACGCGAGGGGGGTATTACAAAAATCCCCACCATCCACAACGACAAGAATCCTAGCGGACAGTATGCACTAGCCGGTTTAGGCAAGGTAGACCTGTATGTAGAAACTGATATGTTTGGTCCGAAATGTTTTCTTATCATCATCAAAATTAGCTACGGTTGGGATGGGTAGGTCTCAGAAACCTTTGACAATCAGCAACTCATCTTTGTCATTTAAGCTACCCCCTTGGTTTCGATTGCGACAATCCTTCAAGATGGGGAGAGCTCTCAACCCGTATGTCGTGTCGTATCGCTCCATATCCAACAAATCTCTCATTCAAGAGTCATACCAGAGATGGACACCAGCCATCAGACATGGAATCCCGCGGAACCTTTAGCACTATTTGAATGGCAAGGTAAGCGGCTTCTCATTTTGGCATCACAAAATAAAGACACTGACCCCCTGTGCAGGAGGTTCTTTTTCTTATTGGTCCGGACCAGGATACTCAGATTGCTTCAAGCTCATCAACGAACAGTTTGCAAATGTGACAAGGTCTTCATTCCCCACCACGCTCTACGATTCTGACAATGCATCATTCATTCTAGGTGTACTATAAGGTACGAATCAGACTAACAAAGCAGCATATTCATGAACCTTATTTTCAGAACAACTATGCTTCAGGAGCTAGTTTACAAAATTTGTATATGACTTACGGTGCGTTATGACCCGCCTACACTGGCGTGGATTGAGTTCACGCCACATACTAGGTGGTACGAACTGGGGCAACATGCATACCCATACCATATACTCGAGCTATGAGTAAGTCCGACCTACTAGTAAGAGGCCGATTGCTGACCAGTGACCTACAGTTATGGGGCAGTAAGGATCTCGTCTTAACAAATATACTGTATGACTGACCCCTTCTGTCTCTCCAGGCATTTCGCGAGGATAGAACTCTCAGCCCAAAAGCTGATGAGCTGAAACTTCAGGGGTATTTCCTCCACGCTTCGCCCGACTACCTTCGAGTGGGGCGTATTGGTAATGGGACTGTCGGTAGAGGGACCGCCTATAGTACCTCCGCAGATATCTACACGACTCATCTGAACTCCCCGTCAACTGGCGCCAACTTCTACTTTGTAAGGCAGGTGACGAACACGAAAACCACCAACACCAACTTCAACTTGCGTGTCAATGCGACTCTTGGTCAAGTCATCATTCCAAAGTCTGGAACATTGACATTAGCTGGACGAGAGTCAAAGATAATTGTTACCAACTATCCATTCGGGTCGTCGAGGCTTCAGTACTCAACAGCCGAGGTAGGAAGCTCTTTACGTATCTTCAGATATGAGTCATAACAATCTGCAGGTTATGACCTGGGCCACATTTGATAAGGTATCACTGTGTCGTCGTGAAGGTTTCCATCATTTTTTTATTTTTTTATTTACAGGTGGACACTTTAGTAGCTTACGCTTTAATAGGCCAAACGGTAGAAATCGTGGTTGAGAATCCAGCACGATCCTCCGTAACAGTCCTGGGTTCACGAGCTATCACTGCGGTAGCTACTACAAACGTGGTGACAATCTCGGGCTCTCCTTCAGGCCTTACGGTCGTCAGTTTTGGGAACAAGCGTATCCTCGTTGCGGACAAGAAGACTGCTTCTGCTTTTTGGGCCCCTCGTCTAGCCGTTAGCGGAACGGGTCATGCTCATTACGATGCTGGCCCCGAGGTCCCATCCGTTCTCATTAAGGGGCCATACCTGGTTCGCGGTGCGGCTGCACAAGGAACTACTTTGCAGTTGACGGGTGACTTGAACGGCACTACTGTTGTTGATGTTTTTGCCCCCGCTCAGTTCACCGCTGTGACCTGGAATGGTGCTTCCGTGAGAGTGACGAGAAGCGATATTGGGAGCCTGAGGGGTTCCATTCAGTTTCCTGGCAATCTCAACTCGGTTCAGGTCCCCGTTCTGAATAATCTTGTCTGGAAGTGTGCGGACTCGTTGCCGGAATTAAGCCCACAGTTTGATGATAGCAATTGGGTGAACGCTAACAAGACTTCGACACTGCGACCCCAGAAGCCTACAGCCGGAAAGGTAGAGTGCTGTGCAACACTTGATGCTCATGTCCATTGACTGTTTGTTATAGAACGTGTTATACGCTAGCGAGCAAGTCTTGTTATCCTCGTTGATATCTTTTGAGTGTTAATATGCTTGTCTATAGGTACGGTTTCCATGCAGGTAGTATATTAATGTCACTTGCTGCGCTCTACAGTGGCTTACTAGTCTCCAATCTGAAGGACAATGGGTGTGGCGTGGGCACTTCACTGGCACTGCAACTGGTGTGCAACTATCTATCCAGGGGTTAGTATATCGTTCTGTTCTAAGCTATAAGATGATATCGTCATTAATTTCTTGTTCCGTCCGGACATTCACAGCGGATTTTCCTTTGGGTATTCCGTTTTCCTAAATTCGCATTTCTTGGGATCAGGCCAGGGTAGTTCTCATAGTCAAGACGGCGTGGATATCCTCTCCCCAGCATTCAACTTTACAGCAAGTCAGCTTAATTCAGGTGATAATGGTGAGGTTCTTTGCTAACACCCTAATCCCTTTTTTAACCATTTTTTAGTGATCACTGTCATCCATGATTCGACTGGGATGAATCAGGACTGTCAGTGAAGATCATCTTACCTTGGGCCTTTCGCCGTCTTACTTTCACTTATAGATGATATTAATGATGAGTTCAAGACGCCGAGAGGCATTCGGGGGTATCAGCTACTGTCCTCTGATCAGAAGGATTTCACACGATGGAATGTTGCAGGCAGTAAGTTATCAATCTTCCAAAAAAAAAGCTGTTTTATACGGACTTGGTACAGATATTGGAGGCGAGAATGCACCTGATGAAGTGCGAGGCCCGTACAATGAAGGTGGATGGTGGTTCGAGCGCGTAGGTCAGGCGCCTTCAAGCCAGATTTAAGAGACTCTGAGATTAATCTTGTGCCCGATAGGTGCTCACCTTCCTGGATATGACGCGTCATCGTGGGCAGTCTGTGCGCCCACACAAGGCATAAACAAGCCCGGAGTACAAGTCTATCGCACAACCTTTGATCTCAACTTCCCAAAGGGGTCGGACATTCCTCTGGCATTTGATTTCCAGTTGGATAGCGCCAACCCACACCGTGTCTTAATCTACGTGAACGGATGGCAGTTTGGAAGGTACTGCT
>CEMU01568371.1:0-11633 GCA_900068965.1 Calocybe gambosa
GCAATAACAACCCTGTTCGTGGGTACCGGGTGTGATGCAACCCCTGGACCGACCAAATAACCTTCGGCGTTAATCTCGTTCGAGTTACCCATCCGCACTTTGTTCTTGACTGTGGTGAGACATGACTGCTGACGAAAATCTTACGCTCTGTGTGCCTCGCGCATCGTCTGGACCTAATCAACATCAACCAGTTCTTGCCATATCCCAAGTGCCGGTTCGGTTGCCATTGAACAGCATTTTGATCAAGGTTGACCGTTTTGGGTTCTCAACCAACAATATCACATACAAGGCGCTTGGGGAGCACCCACATTTTCGGTAGGTACTAACAAATATAACCTGTTCAATACAGCAATATAGCCATCTTCAGATACTTTGACTTCCATGATACTCCTGAAACGAGTCGAGTCTCTGCTAGAACTCATGGAGTAGTCCCTGTATGGGGATTTGGGACTATCTTGAAGTCAACCCATTCAAAGATCTTTGAAGGAGAGCGCGTTTATGGTTTTTTTGCACCCACTCGTTACCTTCTCATTCCGGTTTCCCCGGCGGATGTAAACAAATATGCATTTTACGTCCCCCGTCCTTCTTTACCTGCTGGTATTTCGTTTACATTATGGTGTTTCGATGATTTCTAAACGATTATACAGACCGCCGCCCATACAATCAAGTCATTCGATGTGCGAATGATCCTCAGTACTCGCCCATCCCAATTATGGAAGATCTTACAATGCTATATCGACCCCTTTTTTGGACCTCATACTGGTGCGAAGACTGGCTCTATTCGTCTAGCTACCGTAATGGTGCCTCCACTATTCTTATATCTTCCGCCTCCGCAAAAACAGCGTTCTGTCTGGCGTACCTCATACAAAAGCGAATCAGGCGGGGGCATATTAGCTCGAGTACTCGTGTGATCGGTTTGACCTCCGAGAGTAATTTGGAGTTCACAAGAAAGATCGGACACTACGATGAGGTCCTTGAATATGGATCATTCACATCGGGACCTGCATTTCAATGCCGTAACAACGGGGTCAACACTGCGTGGATTTACATTGATGTTGCATCAAACGATTCCCTTAACGAACGCATTCTCGCGTATTTTGCATCCCCATATACACCTCGTTTGGCCGCTTGCGTCGTCCTCGGTCTCACTACACTCTCTCCGAATGGTGCAGCCCCGGTCAACTGGAATACCGATGCTTCGTTTTCGTCGGATGTCGGCGGACCAACGTCTAAATTCTGGCCATTGTTTGAGCGTTTCTTCATGGTAGAGTGGCTCGATGTACGAAAGCGACAGTTGTCGATTAGCGAGATTTCTAAGCGTCAGCATGGAGCGTGGGATGAGCTCATGATAGACTGTGGAGGGTGGGTGAATCTGGAGCATACTTACGGTGGCAGGGCGGTTATGGATGCCTATGAGAACGTAACCAGGCATAGTTTGACTCCGAGTAGAGGACTCATATGGAGTTTGTGGGATGATAGAATACTCTCCCGACTATAGCGTCAGTAAGAGACTGAAGCTCATCAGATTTTGGCTTCAGCGCTGATCTCATATATCCAGGTCCTGTTCATCCATTTCCTTTTTGAATATTTGAATATGTCACAATCTAAATGGTTAATACAAGTTCTCAAGGCACAGAGGTTGATAGAAACCGACAGCATTGAAAAGTCTCCTCATCGGTTATAGATTTGCCCGCATCTGCCAAGAACGTAGCACTCTCTTGTTCTTTAACAGCAAATCATTGGCTCGGTGACCTATTTTAGGCTTATTCACATGGCAGGAAGTGCCGGAGAGGCAATCTGCGGGTTGTCTGTCTGGGTATCGCCGGGCATCTTCATCATCACCATTGACTCATGCAGGGGCCGGCCGCAAGCTAACTTGCAGCGTTTTTCACACTTCACGTGCTTTTGGAAGAAGGAAGTTGCAGGCGTTTTGATGATCACTTCAGAAATTAAACGTGCAGGGACAGGGAGTCTGGAGTGATTAGCCGGTAAACGGTTGGAGCAAGGCAGGAAAGTAGGGATCGCGTGGCGTATGTTCCGGTTCTTGCAATTTGTGCCTGAATACGAGAGATGGTGTTTAGTGAAAGATCGTCCTATGCCGTTTGGGCGGTACTTTGGGCGATAATCATATCAAAACTGTATCAACAGAGGTCCGTATGATATTTGATATATTGCAAACTGTAATCTGGCCGTGCACACCATAAGGAGTGCTGGCTCCAGCTGGCTCAGCCAGGAAAGAGGAGGAGGCTTGTTGATCGGGCGGGGTATGAAAATGCTTGATGACCGAACAACAACGACCCCGAACACTGATCAGCTTTCAGTATATGGGAAGAATTGATTCTAAATAGGTTGAGCAGAGTACACTGCTGGCCGAGAAACTTCTCAGAAGAAAAAATGGAAGCACACTATAATTGAGAAGCTCAAGCCTGAGATGTTCTAACCGGCGGTCTCAAGACGCTGCCGTCGGCACCGACATCGAACTATTGAGGCTCGTCCACTGGCTCAAGAGTAAGGTTCAGCTGGTTCAAGTTAATTTTTGTTTGCAAAGTATATTTTTTCACTTTTGTGAAGCGATTACCCGGAACGCTGGGGGGTGCCGGGTTTGAAGCGCCCGGAAGCAATGGTCGGAGTAAGTAGGGCATGGACTATCTGGGGTCCTGGGATTGATCATACAAAACCGCACGCGGTGACCACGAGAGCACTTGGCACTTTCCACGCGACCGAGGAACCTCCACCTTTCATCTCTCTCTTCCTTTCCTTGCCTGCTCTCCCTGTACCCTCATCATAATATAGCTCTCAAAATTCTTTATCCGATCCAAGAAGAGTAATGTGCAGCGGGGGAAAGAATCACCTCCTCCAGCCCGTGGGAGTCGGCTCCAGGCACTGGCGACGACGGAGTGCGGATGTTGGTGGTCTACACCTCGCAATGGAGAATACCGGCCACGGACAGGGATGGATTGGGGATTCTGGCGAGCTCAAGTACGTCTTTGTTATTCTCGCTCTACTACCCGATGAATGACACACCTACAGAACCAAATTTGCCGAGTTGCTTGGAGATATGTACACCTCGACCCTCCATGCAGTAAACGAACATGGTTCTGAGTTGTATGTATACTCTGTTCTACATCCCGATAGATTTCTAATAGATACCCAGCATCCCAAGCGACGTATCGCTGGAAACTCGACGCCGGCTGATCAAGTCGCTCGAGCGCTGGTATTTCGAGCCGCATAAGCTCCTGGAAGAGGAACTACTTTCTTGTACATTCATTCTATTTGAGGGACTCTATCGTATGGAAGGAATGGAGGAAGCTGTTGGCGTTTCTCTGAGTGCGTACTTCTCGGAAACTCTATTCCGTTGAGTCTTATTCAGATAATCTGTGATAAATCAGAACAAATTTCGCCATTCATTCGCCATTTACGCCGCATCTATCGGTTGGAAAACTCGTATCATAATTTTGAACACGCCCTCGATGTACTCCAGGCGACGTACTGTTACTTGCGGGCCGCTGGAATGGTCCCGCCATTATCTATTCTCCTCGAGCCGCACCGCATATGGAAGCCAGAAAGGGCTTACGATAGTGGCCCACTCATAACCACCCTGGGTCATGTTGAACTGTTTATTCTCTACATTGCCGCAATAGGGCATGATGTTGGACACCCCGGATTCTCAAATTTATTCATGGCAAGTTAAAAACCTCCTATCTAGTATTTTGGAATCTGACCCCCTGGAATAGAAAAATGCGGTAACTCCGCTATCGGAGGTGTATGATGGGAAATCTGCTTTAGAGCAAATGCATGTTCAACTGTTATTACGGGTGATGCGATACCATGGCTTGGGCGTTGTCTTGGACCGACCATTAATAGGTGTGCACGCCCGGAGGTTACTGTTGGAGACGGTACTAGCCACAGACATGAGTGTTCATGAGCTTTTCCTTAAAAACTTTCGCTCGGCTATTGATGGAAATGCTGGTACAATATGCACTCGCCAGATCATTATTTCACAAGCGATTATGAAGTGCGCTGACATCAGTAATCCTGTACGCGATAGCGGTGGTCATTCGGATTATAGCTCACCTGGTGTACCTTTTAGAGTCGGCCATATCCGATATCCCAATATTGGGCTACTGCCTTGATGGAGGAATGGTCATCTCAGGCGCTCTATGAAAAATTCCTGCATCTCCCAACAACAGTCCAATCATCCGATTCTCCTATCAATGAAGCCAAGTCCCAGGTCTTCTTCATCACACACTATGCGAAACCCCTCCTGGACCTGACTATTCAGGCGATCCCAGGTGAGAGTTTTGATTTGTTAGCAGTACCTTTTTGACCCTAGCGTCTTGCTTAGAAATGACACCTTTTTCTGGACAATGTACCTCTAATCTGAGGGAATGGACGGAACGACTAAGCCGCCTCGAATTTGACAAAGAAGATCGTACTAATCAGTCGTCCACGACACCAAAACACCCTGATGATTTTATGACCGCATTTCCTCTTACGCTCCCACCCGCCCATCGAGCCTCTCATGCTGAAGATCCTATGCTTGGTTGGCACAATAATAACACATGCTCCTATGAATCCTCATCGGGGTCCTCTGACTCCAATCTCTGTTCCCCTTCTGGCTCGGTCTCCTCTTTTGCCTTCTCACCTCTTTCCGAATCATCTAATTCCCACATCTCAAATTGCCATCCACGCCCACCCTCTAGTGTCGACAACGCCAGCGTCCTTGGTAACCTCCCACCACCTCCAGATGGGCATGCCGCTGTCCGGGCCGCAGGTAAACTTGGCATTCGCAAACAGAGAAGTATAGCGAATCGTAATTCATGGTCGCCTTCTGCCTTTTCGTGCATGAACCAGGCTCAAACAAAGCCTGTCAAGTCTGCTGTCACACTTCTCGTGTCAACTTCGACAAGCGCTGCATCATCGCCCGCAATCTTGCCCCCAGATCTGGGAATCACTGATACCATTGTGATCAATCCTCCAATCAAGTTGGAGAAGAGCAAGCTGCAGAGGTCTTGAGAGTGATGTGCCTGGTCTTGCTTGACAGGACCCTGGCATCGAGCGCGTGGGAGCGCGCCGAACCATGAACTGCGGTCGATTCATCTATTCATATATTTCGTATCATCTTTCAACTACTAGTGCAAAGCAGCACATCGGCCATTCTCTTTCATTTTTTGTTTTTCTTGTGTTTTTACAACATTTTCGGCGAGCAGTCGCTGTACTACGTAAAAAGAAGGTCATGGACGTTTCTGGCTTTGAGCGGAAATCGCAGTGTATATACCTAACTGTATAAGTAGCACTTTTTCGGGCCTATCATCGAACTCTCTCGAAAACATGTGTTCCAGTTATAATCAAAGGATTCGATAAAAGATAAGATTTTTGAGTGATTGTTTGAATCTCAAGGCGTCGAACATCAAATGAGCCCTGGCACGTGGCGCGAATCTTTGCAGGTTTACCTTGCTCAATGTATGTTCACTCGAACCACATCTCCCAACCTCCGCATAGTGCCGGAGTTGGCTACAAAGGTATCGCAAAATTTAATACAGACAGTCCGGATTTTTGGCTTAATTTTTTTTACAATCGAGGTTTGAGACCGCGCATCAATGCAAGCCAAGTTCCTTCACCTATAGAAGCGGTCGAAGGAGACCGGTTGGCCTGGTCAGATCAGGCTTTTGGAACGCTTCCAGGAAAACATGTTCCTGCTTCTACCACTGATTATATTGCGATTGATCAAGGCGCGTATTACGCACCCCATTCGGTTCTGCATCTGGCTTAACTCTTGACCAGGTAATTCTTCCCCAAAATTTGTCCGTGTGTCTACATGGAATGTACCCAATTCGACTCATTTGGCTTCTCAATGTCAAATACCCATGGCCGCTGTGTTTCAACCATTTGCTGAACTGGACCCAGTGGAAGAACCCGTTCCCTTGGTTGATTCGGGTGAAGCTGGACCTGCTCGTTGTGGACGATGTCGCTCTTATGTTAATCCATGGTGTATATGGACTGCAGGAGGGGCAAGATGGAAATGCAACTTGTGCAGCCATGAAACAGAAGGTATATCAGCCCTTCATTTGTGTTCAGTATCCATCAGTGCCTCATCGTCTTCCTTGGGACTTCTATCGAACAGTCACACCTGAATATTTTTGCAATCTCGACGCCAATCTTATGCGCTTGGATCATCTGCAACGCCCTGAGCTGACCAAAGGCACTGTCGACTTCGCCGTTCCGACAGAGTATTGGGCTATCAATCCGCCCGATGGTCTTACTTCACCTTACAGTGTTGCCGGACTACGTTCATCAGAGCCACGCACGCCAGAACCTATGAAATTTATCTTTGCGTTTGAAACGTCAAAAGAGGCCGTGCAGTCGGGACTCCTTAAGACGGCCTGCGGAAGCGTTACTCGAACACTATTTGGGGGGACGAATGTAGACGGGCAAGTCGTCGAACCATGTTTTCCTCCTAAAAGCACCCTCGCAATCCTAACTTTTGATGACGCGGTACACTTCTACGATCTCTCAGTGCGCTAAACTACTATTTCTTTTGGCGACCCGTAGGTTTATACCCATATTCAGTTAGATCGAATACCTATGATGGTCGTTCCAGATATTGATGATGCATTTGTACCGCTACGAAATGGTTTGTTCGAGAATCCAAACGAACGTCGGTATGCATTGGGGTATTTTCTTTATCAAACAGCTGGGCTGATATTCGTCTGATCAGCATCGCCATCCAGTCTCTTCTTGATGGGATTCCAGAACGATTTCAAGATAACCAAGTACAATGCGGTGTTCTTGGATCTGTTTTACGCATTGTCCAAGCGGCTCTTGTAGGTTAATGCTTTCGAAGGCGTTATTTTATTCAGTAGATTATGAAAAGGCAGGACAAGGCGGACACGTTATTCTGTTCACGGCTACAATGCCTACAATCGGCAGCGGTAAACTCGCTGGCCAGCCGGTCGAATCTGATCTTTTCGACACGGATAAAGAAAGGGTGCTGTTCAGACCACGCGATGATGCATGGACTTCTATTGGTCAAGAGTGTGCTGCTGATGGAATTGGAGTTAGTATGGTCCTTGCACCTAACAAATTCATGGATGTTGGCTCAATCGGTAGGAGCTATCTTCAGGGAGTAAAACATTACAACTGACCGATTGTTCAGGGATAGTTGCATCGATAACAGGTGGTGATTTGTACTACCATCCTCGGTTTGACCCAACACGAGATGAAGCTGCGCTTGATTCGCAGCTACAACGGTTGACTACTCGATTACAAGGATATAACTGTATCATGCGGATACGATGCTCGGATGGTCTGGCAATTCTTCAGCCTCAGATGTTCGTTTCCTCTAAGCGCGTCTTCTAGGTGTACAGATATCGAGCACATATTATGGCAACTTCTACCAATCCTCAGTCACTAATCTGGAGTTCGGTACACTAGATGCTGATAAAGCTGTCTCTATCGTTCTTGAACACTCGGGGAAGGCTTTAACGTCACGAGATTCTGTGTACCTGCAGTCTTCTGTGCTCTACACGACAGTTTCTGGGGAAAGAAGAGCAAGAGTGTGCAACCTTGCATTGCAAGTCGCTGAACTAGCTGCCAACATCTTCCGATTTGCTGACCTGGATGCAACTTTATGTCATTTTGCTCGCGAAGGTTGCGTTTCTCCTGTACTTCTGAATAACAGAGCCTGATGGATAGTTAAATAGCTATGTCACTCCGATTGAAGCAAAAATTGTCGACGCTTCGAGAAGATCTGACTGAAAAATGTTCGTCCATTCTTTTAGGCTATCGTAAGCAATGCGCCGCATCTACACGGTCAGATCAAGTAAGTTTGTATGTCTTGTCACGAGTCTTACCTTGATTTTGGCTAGTTGATACTCCCAGAAGCTTTTAAAGCACTCCCCGCATACATGCTCGCGCTTTTGAAGAGCAAGCCATTAAAAGGTGTGTACCTATGCTCTCCTCACAATGTAAACACAACCTAGGCTTCTTTTTTTAGGGCTAATGGTTTCATCGGACGCGCGAAATTATCATGCCCATCGGATAAGCTCAATGCCTATTCGCAATTTGATTCATTACCTTTACCCTCAGCTGATGGCTCTACATGACCTCGAGGCAAGTGCAGCAATGCCAGACGAGGTTGGTCGAACGAAGATTCCTTCTGTCATGCGAAATTCGCACACATTCATGGAAGCTAACGGCATCTACTTGATCGGTGCGAGATTTGCGCCCCTTCTCAGGTTACTGCTAACCTGTGAGCAGATAACGAAGAAGTGATGATCTTTTGGATCGGACATAGCGCTTCGCCACAGCTACTAAAAGAGCTACTTGATGTAGACGATATCATGACCCTAAATCCCCATTTAGTGAGCATCGTAGTCTTCATCGCTCTTACTCTTTTGACATTTTCAAAGCCTCGATTACCTACGCTCGGGACCCCTTTATCAGCCCAAGTTCAAAACATACTCGCTTATCGTCGCTCGCGGCGAGGCCGTATCCCAAAAATGTATATCGCAAGGCAGAATCTCGATGGATCAGAGATCGAATACAGCGATATGCTTGTGGAAGATCAAAACAATGGAAATATGTCTTACACGGACTGTAAGCCCTTCCACCAATCTCTTTAAACATCTGCTAAGTCTTGCAGACCTAACTCTAGTTCACAAACAAATATCGAATACAGTGAGTAACATGTAACTCCATTTCCACCAAGTCTGAACCGTCTCAGCTTAAAAATGGGGGGTTACTATCGGGGGTTTCCAATATGCGGGGCTCACCTTGGTAGAAATGCTTTCTCGCTTTGTAAGGCATGCATTCGAAAGTAGCTGGAATTCAACTCGGTGGTGTAACCCACAAAAATAATGGATACATGAAGAACGAATGTAAATGTACGCCATTATGAGGAAGGAGTGTAGGACAGAGCATGATAAGAAAAACTGCAGTCCATCAATTAAAAAAGTTCGAGGCTAGATATCAATTACTCGTTCACTGGCACCGTTTTTTGAGATCGTCGAGAGCCAAAGCGCTTTTGATCATCGCTTTTACCCCACGAGAAGAGTCCTCTTCCTCCGCCTTCGGTAGAATGGGCGCTGCCAGTTCGGGAGCGGAAAGACCATGCTGGTGAAACAGGACGCGCGGGGATGGACTCCTTCTTGACAGCTTCCAGGTGGTCGCCGTTATGATGATGGTGGTGGTGGTGAGGCTGGCCGACGGTGTGCTTCCCATCACAGCAGGCCCGGACGTTTTCAAGGCCTTCAAATCCATCATCGGACATGCCTTCACCATGCAGCTCGAAATCAAGGTCTTCCTCATCATGGTGCGGAACGTCTACGAATGACTTGGTAGGACTGTAAGGGCTCTCCGGACCATTCCAGCGAAGATACTCTGCAGCAGGAGTACCGGAACGTTTGCCCACAGACCCTCCTCTGACAGACACCTGTGAACGGCTGCGTTGTCCGCGAGGAGTTGTGTTCCAAGTGTCACCATTTCTGGGGCTCCTGAAACTTCTCTGACTTTGTGGACTCGACGCGTTCTGCAGTAGTCGATCCTCATACATGTAGTCTTGTGATAAAGGACTTTGTGGGACCACTGTTGCATTTCCCGGAGAGGTGATATTTAGGTTTGACGGGCGGGACAAAAGGTATTGTAGAGCCTGAATGTTGAGATATGGCGTAAATATCAGGTGGCAAATTGGAGGGTGAAAATCATACATTGAGCCAGATATCATGCCTTTCTTTTGTTGGCGCTGTGAACTTCATCTCGCGCTGTGGTGTCGAAACGATAACGCTGTACTGATGCAGGCCTGGGGGCATAGGATTAGGGTCCAGGACTGCGCGGACGCCCTCGATATAGGCTAAGCGAAGTGGGAAATTAGATTAGGTACAAGTTTAGAAATATATATATATACCGCTCTTGGCACTAGATTCAGACACGTTGGTAGATCCAGGATCTGCCGAGCTCCAGTACAGAGTCCTAGTATATGGGTGCACCCAGAAGAACCGTTTATGCCGGCCCTGCCCGTGTCCTTTCCCAATTGTACGGCGGGTATACTTGTACAAGAACTCCCCTATCATTGTTTGGGTAATTGCGTGTATGACGGCGGGATCTGTTGTGTAATTCGCTGTTGCACGAGGGGTGATATTCGCCGACTTCTCGGGTGTAACAGGGTTCCGGAACTGGTCAGAAGAGATTGATGAGCGTGGTGACACCACACTGCGATCTGAAATAAGTGAAGTCTGTGAGAACTGTCTCCTCTCTCGTTCGCGGACGCTTAGTGATGGTAGTGTTGCAGCGGGCGGTGTCGAAAGTTGAATATGTGCAACAGTATTGGCGGAGGACCCAATGCTGCTCGTCGAAAGTGGCTGGCGCAAGCCAGCTTGGGATGGCGGGATAGATCCATGCTGACGCAAAGCTCCCCTCCCCGGCACTGATAGCACGGATCCGAATGTTGGCGTTGTAGCACGTTGAATGAGTTCTGGTGGAGGCGGAGAGGACGGTCGCGGTGGTGGGATGTCGTACGAGGCAGAAGAGCCGGTGGGTATCCTTCTCTCGGGAATGAAGTTGGGAGGGGGCATGCTGCTAGGTGGGGGAGGAAGTTTGGGAGGCGGAGGTAGCACCATCATTGGGGGCTTTGACTTGTCGACTACAGCAAGCATAGTAGCACCAGATGGTACGCGGGGTCGGTTTGAAAGCTCGTCTGCGTTTGAGGAGATGACAGACTCCATAGATTGCCGCCTATCTGACATTGGTGTGCGTGATCGTCCGAGTGTCCCACTTGATTCCCTAAGAACGTTTGAAAGTGGTCCTGGGACAGTCATGGGGATAGGAGCAATTGTATGTGGGGATGTGGGGGCTGATGTGGGTGGAGGTGAGACGAATTGGAATTGTTGGCCGGAGCCCGTTCCGACACGGTAAAGAGTAGGATTTGATGGAGTTGGTGGAAATGCAGGTGACGGGGCCACAACAGGTGGAACTGGCACTGGAGGTGTCCATTCGTCAGTCTGAATAGATATATCCTTGAGTTCAGGTATGGGCGCCACGGGCGCAGGCACTTCAACTTTGACTATGATTCGCTCTGGCTCGGGCTCGAATTCTGCAGAAACACCGACATCCTCATAAGTTGGAGGTGGACTAGTGAAGGCAAAATATGAAGAAGGACGACGACTGCCCTCGAGGATTGAGGGTGCTGCCGAAGCCTGACTCGGGGTCATTCTGGACGCCTTGATACTCTCGGCGTCGTCTTCAGACTCGGAAAACTCATTATCCGACATGGTCATGAGCGAGTGGAAATCATCGCGACTCTCCGTGCCAGAGGGCGCCATAAGGCTCTGACGCGCATCCTGGTAATCGTCAGTGTCAGTTTCAGTGTCCGCACCAGTCTCCGTTTCGTCCCCATCATCATCGTCAACAACGCTTTCCGCATCCTCCGCAAGGAACGGACGTGTAATCGTGGTATCTCCGGACGAGCTCTCGATCGATCTGTCGTACTGCGTAATCGTCGTGCGGCGCATATTTGGACTGGCGGGCGATGCACCCACACCAAGGTCTCTCATTCCAGGTTTGACAGGGGTAACGTTTGCCTGGGTATGAACATCCTTGGTATCTACTTTCATGGTCTGGGTTTCGGCACCTACATG
>CEMU01568371.1:11707-33148 GCA_900068965.1 Calocybe gambosa
GTGGCTGTAATTCCTCATCGGTCTGCATAGAATGATCAGAGGTAAACACAGGAGGTTGGGCCACTAGCTCTACTTGGATCGCCATTTCCGCTGTATCAGAAATCAGGGCTTTAGGTTCTTCAGGCTCGGTCTGGCAGCCAAACTCGACCATTTCCGGAGCATGGTAGGCCTCCTCAATTTCTCCAAGGAACTCCTGAGACTTCATCGGTGACCCTTCCATGCCAAGTAGCTCCGCAGAGAGGACGTCAGGAGTTTCAACAAGAGATAGCGGACGCGCTTCCTTGTAAGGCACCCCGCCTCGTTGGCGCCGTCCAATAAGTCGTCCACGTGCGGAACCACTGAGGATTGCTTGACGCAGAGGACTGCCTGCATAGGACGAGCCATTTGAGGGGACACGACGGAGGACGTTGGCAAATGCTGGGTCCATGCCTTCAATGCTGGTGACGCTAGCAACGCTGGCACGGTTAGAGTTCGGTTCCATGGGTGAAGGGGAGCGTGGGGGGCTTCTTTCCTTCTGCTGTTCCTCTTCTTCGTCTGGCAGAGTCTGATTCTTTTGCAGCTCATGGATTGAAAAAAGACTGTCATCGTCCTCTTCAGGTTGACTAAATCGAATGGGAATAGGCGGGACGGGAGGAACAGGAGAGTCTCCCAAACGGGGACTGTCATCGTCATTGAACTCAGATGACGGGCTTGCTGCAGCCATGCCAAGTCGTTGATTAAGTGTAACACCCCTCCCGCGACCGCGAGCCCGTCCAGAACCAAACTTGTATGGAGTCACTTTACGCGGTTTGTTCTTCTTGCCATCCTGAACGCTATCCTCATCGTCCTCATCATCAACTTCTTCATCTATCTCATCAACCAAATCAGAGCCACCAGCTGTCGCCTGCAATTTAGCTCTATATTCCATTCGCAGCTGCTTCTCCCTCTGTATGGTGCCTTTCAGAGTACCAATCTGCCTGTGTGCGTGAGCAAGCCTCTGCTGGAGTGCCTCCATCTCATTGGTAGGATGGTTCGCCGCCAGAAAAGGTGGTCGCACAGGCGACACGTCGGGCGAGTCTGCAAAGTCCAACGGTTCCCCATCAGCACCAAACATAGCACTCGTATCAAGCCGCCTTCTGTTCGTCGAGGCGCCACCGGTGAAAACATCCCCATCACCAGGTTCCCCAGCAGGTGTATGTAAAAATTCACCACCTCCGGCACCATTGGGCGTAAGTGGGGAGCCAAATCTGGGTAGGCGCCGTCCAGCTTTGGCAATATCATTTTTGAGCGAGTCAACTGTTTGCTGTAGGTCGGACTTTTCACGCGCGAGACCTGCAGCATGCCTGCGTGCTTGCGCGATGGATGTCTCGTGTTTGGCTTTCATGTCTTCGACCAGAGTTGAGAGCCGGTCGGTCTCGTTTTTGTAATGATCGCCTGTGTCACGGGAGGTCGCAAGGGAGTCAGCAAGTACTTTGTGGTCATTTTCAAGTCGTTGTATCGCAAACTGAGAGTCACTAAGTTGAGTACGGAGTTCCTGCAAGGTCACTTCAAGGTTCCAATTCTCTTCTTTGTATTTGTCTGTGTGTGTGTGTAACGGCAGATAGTTTAGATTGAGGATTGTCGGAAATGAAACATCGTACCCGAGCTTTGTTCTTGTTGCTTCAGTGCTGTTCGAAGGGCTTCGACGGATTTCTCCAGGTCATCTTTCTCCTCTTTCATGTCTTGTATGGCTTTATCGCGCTCCCCGAGTAGACTTTGCAGGCGGCGAACTTCTGTCAGAAGCCCGCTGCCGATTTCGAAAGCAAATTCTGTAGATTAAGAAGTGAGATACGAGATTATTATGTATAGAGCACGAATGACGTACCCACGTCATCTGCGCGATGAGCAGCGTTCTTCGCGCGTCTAGACTGAGCTGCTGAAGTGCCAGCAGAGGGCTTCGGTCGTTCTGGTTCCTCGCGAGGCAACTGAGCAAAGGGTATCGAGGGTGAAGGGGTTTTGCCATTAGGGAGACGCTGGAGCAGCAGGATTGATATTAACGGGTAACGAATATACATGTCAATTTGATACGTGAGGTACGCACCTTGGATCCACCGAAAACAGTGGAAAGTTGGGCATTCTCGTTATCCCAGGCGATTAGGGTATCCGCAAGTTCACGATATCTTTCGCGAGCGTGATCGTCAATCTCGTTTTCGTCCAATTTATCGGCCTCAAGTTCCTGGAGTTGTCGAATACGTTCCTCAAGCTCCATCTGCTGGGCCAGAACCCGCTGCCCTAGTGTCCCTGCCTGCTGAAGTTGTTTCTCTTTGTTGTCAAGGAGGCTTTGAAGATAAAATTTCATGTCGCCTGCGGATGAGAAAGAAGAAGTATGGGCCGCAAAGTCCGGCATTGGGGAGAGTACGGGTATACCATCTGAGGAGGATGCCATGGTCTGCAGATTTTAATTAGCAAGACCGTGGCTGCCTTGAAAACAGATGCTATGCCGAACAAACGCGTTTATGAAGACAAACTTCGCACGGTCACATGTAGCAGAACCTCAAGATGAAAAGCTGTAAGGCTTCGCAGATGAATATCAGTAACAAGGTATGCGTTTCGTTCACATCCCCTCGTCGCATGTTACATGCAGATGTGAACTCGACGCGAATACGATGATCAGATTACTCGGGTCGCAATCCATCTCTGTGTGATCGTCTCAAAACTGAGATGCTATTTCCAACCCAAATGTAGCTGCTACGAACACTGATTCGCAGGAGTGCATTGCGCAGGCGTGACAGTGCACGGATGACATCTATTTAGATGCTCACTTGCCAAAGAAATGCGATTTTGCTCCAATGTTGTTTGGCATGTTCGTCGCCATCAAACATTATTACGGCGACAAACAAGCATCAACGCGTCTCGTTTTAAAGTTACCATTTCGCAAACCTTGGAAACAGAAAAAAAAAATGGCACCAGGACAGAAGAACGACTCAGCTCCTAAACAGAAAAGTTTGACCTCTTTCTTCTCCAAGACAGCTGCTGCCACCCCCAATGCTAAAAATAAGCCCAAATTTACTCCCATCCTTCCATCTGACGACGCGTCTATGTCTGAGCCTTCATCCCAAGAGCCACGTACTCCTGCTTTCAAATTGACTAGCTCCGATGGACCTGTGTCGCCGGCTATAAACAACTCAAATTTCTCGCGTGTTCACAGTACTCCACCGACGAGTGATCCGGTTGATGTCGACATGATATCGTCTGAAGAGGAAGATGCTCCTCGCGTGCAGAAGATGGTATGTATAACTATGCGTATCAGACTCTGTTCTGAAATAATCTTTAGACACACCGGAAACGTAGGGTCATGTTAGACTCAGATGAAGAGGCCCCTTCAAAACGGCAGCGCAAGCCCACCTCCCCATCTGTAAAAACTGGTATGCCTTGTATATCATGGTATTTGTGCTGCATTTACGGCTACACATTTAGCTGCTGCAAGAAAACGACTGTCTAAAAGCTCAGCCATCGACGATGACAATGACAATGACGACGAGGGCGATGAAATCAAAAGTTCCTTTTCTCAGCGTCTGATGAGTTTCAAGAAGTCCCCAGCGAAAAAATGTATGATATATAAAGCTTTGGTCTCATGAATGATTTGACGGAAATACGCACATAGCACGCACGCCACGTTCTAATGCTTCAGATGATGATGACTTCGTCATTCCCTCAGATACCGACGACGTTAGGTCTGTTTCGTCAGGATCTTCCCGGCGCTCTAGTCATCTATCAGGAGATAACCTCGACGACAGCGACGGCGAAGGCGAAAAATTTGCAAAAAAGAAATCCAAGCCCTCCAAGGCGCCTGCAACGAAGAAAAGTGCTTCGAACGCTGCAAATGGAACTTCCTTTGGGGGTGGACATTTCTTGACTGCAGCAGAGCGGCGCGAGCAAGGTAAAAAGAATGAGAAGAAAGCCGCGGAGGATCCGTACGCTTTCTTGGCAGACGTCAAAGACGTACGTGGGCGCGATCTTTAGTTTTATTCTTCTTAATCCGCGACACAGAAGGACGGCCGAAAGCCAGATGATTCGAATTACGACCCAAGGACCATTTATATTCCGAAATCAGCCTGGGCGGAATTTACACCATTTGAGAAACAGGTAAGCTCTCCCTCGTTCTGAGACATATCCAAGCTCATCTGTGGATAGTTTTGGGAGGTTCGTGCCCCCGCAATGTTAATTTTGTTATCGTTCCTCACCTAGTCGGTGCATAGATCAAACAAAACCACTACGACACAGTAAGTCAATCATTTCGAGGTGTCGAGCTTGTTTTCACTTGCAAATACTCTTAGATTCTTTTCTTCCAAAAAGGGTAAATACACTTACTCTCGCTCAACCACTCGACCCGACGGACTGACAATAACAACCATCCAGGAAATTTCTAGAGGTTTAGCCCCCCCATTTACATAGCAACGTCAAAACTTACATCTTAGTTTAGCTGTACGAAGACGATGCCCGCATAGGCCACCAAGAATTCGACTTGAAGCTTACGGAACGTGTTAAGATGTGCATGGTGAGCAAAATCTTTCGAAGTCCCTGCATAATAGGTGAACAAGTATATAGGTTGGTGTCCCAGAGTCCTCTTTTGAGTTTTGGGCTGCGTGCGTTACTTCTAAATTGTTGAGTCTGCTAATCGGAGAAAACAATAAGCAGCAAGTTTCTAGGAAAAGGCAAATAATTTGGCACATAACGTGTAACCAGTCTTTCTTATGATAAGCTTGATTATCTGTCTAGGTTATAAAGTTGGACGCGTCGATCAAGCAGAAACAGCACTCGGCGCAGAAATGCGCATAGCCGCCGACAAGTCAAAAGGAAAGGTCAGCGCCGATAAAGCTAAAGACAAGATAGTGCGACGGTGGGACAATCCATTATGTTTACCGGAAGTCGCTCATACGCTACCATCGTTACAGTGAACTAAACAAAGTTTATACGAACGGTACACTCGTCGATCCAGAACTCCTCACAGACGAGCAGTCAGGGCATTGTATCTCCATTTTCGAAGAAGCATCAGAGAGAGAACACGATCGTAGTACATTTGGAGTCTGCGTCCTAGACTGTGCGACATCACAGTTCGACATGAGTTCTTTCGAGGACGACGTGTGTCGTACGAAGCTCGAAACGCTTATGAGGCAGTTGCGACCCAAAGAACTACTGTTCATGAAGGGCAACCTCTCGGTATCCACGACTCGACTACTTAAAGCGGTGCTTCCCGCTGCATGTCTTTGGACTGGACTACGTACTGTTGAAGGATTTGACTATGAGCAAACTCTAGAACAACTCAAGACACTTTACCCAGAAGATGATGCTGGCATGGGAGACGAGGACGATGCTCTCTTACCTCTGAGCGTTCCGGACTCGATTAGGTCTATGGTTTACTTCAAAAGCCCCATTAAAGCCCTAGGGTCTATGATATGGTACCTTCCTAACCTCCAGCACGTGGGACAGCCTAAACCTTAGTGCTTCTAGGTACCTTCGTCAGCTGAACATTGACAAGGACATATTGAGCATGAAAAACTTCAATATCTATGACCCAATGAAAAGGGGACAAGGTTTAATACTGGACGGCCAAACTTTAGCCCATATTGAGGTATGTCTGCCCTTTACCCTTGTTCGATATCTGAAAGTGTGGCAGGTGCTTCTTAACAGCGAAGGCACCGAAGAAGGATCGCTGCTCAAACTGCTGTGCAGGTGTATCACGCCATTTGGTATGCACATCATTATCTCACAATCATGTTCCTCCTTACACTGAACACAGGCAAGCGTCTATTCCGCATCTGGTTATGCATGCCCTTGCGTCGGATATCTGATATAAACGCAAGGTGAACGTTATGCGCATGTGGTTCATACGTTACTCATCCGTTACATCTAGATTAGACGCCGTTGAGGATCTTATCGAGCATCAAACATTTGAAGAGGACTTTACAAAGCTCGCCAAGGGCCTCCCCGACTTGGAACGTATCGTTTCCCGTGTCCACGCAAACAATTGCAAAGTCAAGGACTTCATCCGAGTCCTCTCTGTAATTCTTAGCTACTCACTTTACATTGTCCGTGGACTGAAACTATGCACAGGCCTTCAAACGCTTAAGTAGTGGCCTGAATCAGCTGGCCGATATGTCAGAATCTTTCAAATCAAAGACGATATTTGGGCTGGTCCGCAGCGCACCTGATGCGCTACCTAACATCAAGAATATCGAGAATATGTACATCAAGCCCTCCTTGGAGAAGGGTCTGTACTTAAACACTCCTGATTTTTTTTACCGACCTCCATTTCTAGATGATGAACTTCTCCCTCAAAGAGGCAAAGATGAAGATTACGACAATGTTATGGCTGAGATTGAAGATTTAGAGGCCCAGTTGGAAGCAGATTTAAAGAAACTAGAAAAGAAGCTCGGGTATGAGTTTACCCTTTGCCATGCCCGATGTTCTAAATTTCTGGCAAAGATGCAAATTATCATATTGGCACAGCGCGCAAGGCAATAAAGTATGAAATCGCTTGTTATACCACTCACAGCGCAGTTCACCTGCTTGTTTTACAGGAAATATATCTTATCGAAACTTCAGCTAGCCAGAACAAAGTTCCTGATGACTGGACAAAAAGTTCTTCGACCAAAGTATGTGCTTTTGTCAGATTAGTCTTGCAGGATATGACAATTTGAAAGGCCAAGTCGCGCTGGCTAGTCCGTTCTCTTCAAGGCAAAGTACGGCAACTCAAAGAGGCACGCGAAAACCGAAACACAGCAATCAAAGCGTTTAAATCACGACTCTTTGCAGAATTTGATGCAGACCGCGCTGTGTGGCTGCGCCTCATCAAAGTGTTCGCTGAGCTCGACTGCCTATTCAGTTTGGCGAAGTCTTCTATCGCCATCGGTGAGCCTGCTTGCAGGCCCGAGTTAGTTGATGGTGATTCGGCATGGGTCGACTTCGGGGAACTTCGACATCCAACCTTATGTCTAAGTGCTGGTTTGACATCGTTCATACCGAATGATGTGAAACTGGGAGGTTATGTAGGCAAAATTGCCCTATTGACAGGTATGTATTGTTTGTAATAACCAAGCCCCGCTTCTAATCGTGAAACTATTTAGGACCTAACATGGCGTAAGCATCCTTGCTCTGCACCATTCGTCTCCTCTTAACGCTAGAATTTAGTGGGAAGTCGACAGTCATGCGTATGACCGCCACCGGTGTCGTATGTCTCGATTTTATACATTTAAGCTTCTTCTAACCCCTCTGGTTAGATCATGGCCCAATTAGGCATGCTCGTTCCAGCATCCCGAGCAAGGTCAGATGAATCACACCGTGTATACTATCTCGGCTTATTTTATTTACACAGGTTATGCCCAGTTGATTCCATCATCACACGCATGGGAGCATACGACAATATGTTCTCTAATGCAAGCACCTTCAAGGTGGAACTGGACGAATGGTACATAAATATCGTATTACCCTACTATGGTTAACAACTCATCTTACAGTTGCAAAATCCTCCGTGATGCGACACCTAAGTCCTTGGTTATACTTGACGGTAGGCGAGATAACTTGATGGTCTGAATTGTTATTTATTAATTACTGTCAAGAACTCGGGAGAGGTACCTCCACATTTGTATGTCTTCGGTTTTGAGGTATATATGTATACGGAGCTAACATGCTCAACCTAAGGATGGCATGGCAATCGCTGCCGCAGTCCTACACCAACTTGCTACTCACACTCTGCCGCTGTCGTTCTTCGCCACACACTACGGCTCTCTAACTGATGACTTCTCGTACCATCCTAATATACGAAACATGCACATGTCTACCATCGTAGACGACGAAAAACGCGATGTACGCCATTGAACTACATCAACACCCTCGAATTCTGATTTCATATTTTCTACAGCTCGTCTTTCTATTCAAACTCATAGATGGCGCTGCAACGTCGTCTTTTGGGACCCACGTTGCTAACCTGGCAGGCGTACCGCTCTCAGTCGTCGAAAGAGCCGACGTAATTTCTAAGAACTTTGCTCATCAGTTCAAAGAGCGTATGCAGATCAAAAAAATGAAAGATGGGGGCCGGCTACCCATCGTCGCTCAGGCTGACTTTGCATACCTGTTCAAAGTAGCAGTAGGGCAACACCCCTTACCTGACGATCCCGTTCGAAGCAAAGAATTGCTCGTCGGCCTAAGACGTACGGCCCGATGCTACCTCAAGAAATGATAAACAATATGTTTCGCTGCTTCATCCTTGTGTTATATTTCCTGCTTTGCAATTGCTCGTGTGCTCGTGACACATAATGATACCTCATTGTAGATTTGTATTATACTCCCCGAACCATACCACTACGAATTCGACGTTTCGCTGCATCATGTACAGGATAAAATGTCCATAATTCGGTGGCTAGACCGCTAGCCGTCAATTAGCATTCTTCACATCTAGTCTCTTTCTTATCCCACCACGTCCTCCTGGCCACATTAGCCAACTGCCTCAGCTGCTCCTATCAGAGTGCCCATGATTAATACACAATGTCCGCCTTAGCATACACTACGGCTTCCAAAAAATTACTGACAGTTAGACACGGTTGCGCAAATCACCCTCGTCAGTACGCCTAGCCGAAGTTGGGCAAGACACCTTCAATGACGTTGATCTCCTGATCATCTACCTCGTCACTTCAACATATGATATTCTTGTACTCGGATTAGCCAGTACGAGATGCTGCATCATACTCGGGCCACCGTGACTTACTGTCAACCAATACAGTCATGGTTCTGGTATGTGACATGAAATCATTCTTCTACCAGTTGCCTTTCACTAGATGGCTTATGACCAGCTTGTAGCACGCCAAACATCTGAACGCGCATTCTACGTGTCCAAATCCAACTTGCCGACACGTTTCACAAAATTAAACACAGTCGAGTTCGGAACTATAAGTTGACTTATTGACCAGCCTATTCTTCTCTACATACAGGCCCAAAAACTGCGACAGGTCCAATGACAAAACAATCATTACCAAATCGGAAGACGAAGTCCTCAAGATGCTCAATGGCCCGCGCTCTCCCCTTCCTACTCTCCCTGTTGATAGCTTCCGTATCACTAACGCTAAAGGTGCCACACCCCCTTTCAGCGGTATCAAGGTAAAATATGCACCGTCTTCTGCTATTGCAATTGGCAGGGATGCCGTGACTGTTCTTGTTCCCGGCCAGTCTGTTGAGGTTGTCAATGAGCATGATCATACATGCTGCACAGCGTAAATAACCCACTTCCCTAAACTGGCTCTACAATCGGACGGTCTCCAAAGCATATAACTTTAACGAATCTGGCAAGGGTAAATACCCTGTGAAAACGAATAATCTCTTCTACATTGCTAATGAGCCCAGTCCTTTATACGCTGAAACCACGGTATACGCTGAAACCACGGTATACGTGGTTAAGCTTAGTGGAAGGCTCTTTACTCCCCAACGGGCTGGGATCAAATGCTCGGATTTTTATGAAACTACTCTGGAAACTGTGGCTATTAATGCGGGATACTATGCTAATAATGCTACCTCGTGAGTTTTCTTCTTAAATCTTTAGGAGGCCCGGATGTATCATGTTTTAGGCGACTGGTTCACCCAGACCCAGACAACGCTTTACGTGGTTCGGCCCAAACCTTGAACGGCATGAACTTGTAGATGAACATTTGAGCGAAACCGCATTTTCCCGGGTGCATACAGTACACATATGTCTAACCCTGACGGCCCGTATGATGTTTACATCTGTCCCCTTTGTGGGCAAGCACCTCTCATTGGGACTGACTCCAAGCGGGTGAATTTCAAACTTTACAGGTTCTGTCTCGGCTTACATTTCGTGGTTAGGCCGGAGTTCTCATTCACCAAGTATCCCATTTCCCGCAGTACGGTGCCACGTGTGACATATTTCATGGTCAAAAGGCTTGCAAACTGCTTGTCAGGCGCAATCTGGATGAAGCTACTGATAACGCCGACTCCCACTAATACTTTGCAGAAAACAACTCCGCTGATTGTATGACCTGAAGGACCCTGTGTTATTGTGATGTGATTACTACCTTTTGCATGCGATAACATGTCTATTACTGTACATGGTTATAACCCAGCGTGTCTCTGCAACCCTTTGTTTGCTACTTCTTTTCCGCCCAAGATATATGTTCATCTATTTTCGAACAACTTAATCTTGTTCAATGACAGGAGCTGGCGTAACTCATTGACTTGATGGACCAATTTTGGCTAATCTTACAATCGATTAGTCCATGATGCAGCATCACATTTCACACGAAACGGCTACTAAGAACTCGAGTGCAAGACCATCAACAGGTTTGACGAAAGGAAGTCAAAAGTACTCTTAGTGCTGATTATCGAAAGTGCAACCTATTATATATACATTCCGAATATTCCTTCCATGGGATGGTTATTTCCTGGGGAATCGCATTACTTAGCACGTAACAAAGGACGTTTGTCTCGCCAGTCCAGCGGCGCCAGTTACTTGCTTTTTGTGCATACCAAACTCCTTCAGGACTGCGTCTATAGCGTGATAAACATTCCTGGGTTTCCAGATTTTTGGCCGACGCAGACGGAAGTTGATCACAATCTTGCTTTGAAGTCTCAATACACTGGACGGGAGCGGGTTCAGGGTACGGCATGCACGCATCTCTATTTCTATACTTTTTCCTATAGAGGGGACAACGTCAGCAAAATCCCTTCTTGAAAGACAGAGACGACAATAACATCAAGCCGGGGACCAACTTTGCCCAGTCCAACTCCATTTTTTTTTCGAGCATCATCTGGTGCCTCACCGAGAGATGGCCAATACTGAAGCGAGTGAGCTGTGCCCTTTGTACATCTTGGTTTGGACCTGGTGTCCGATGTGAGCGGGTAGGTGAACTACTGCTGGATGCCTGTTGATGCGCATTACTAGATGTTGTTTGAAAACTGCTATATGCGGGTCGGACGTTCAAGGAATCGGATAGGGAAGGTCGGGGGGATGGTGTCAAGTCGTGTAACATATCGATTGGCTGTTTCCGTGGATCAGGTTCTTCAGTTAGCTGAGGGCCTCCTTGCCACTCATAGGCTGGCAACAAAAAATCTGGTCGAGGTGGTGTGTCAGGTGGGCGGTGCAGGTAGTCGGTTAGAGGTACGTGATTCGGGGGAAGGCTCGTGTTGGGCGGGCGCAGCCGAGATGGGTTCATAGGCTGGCTGCCTGGGAAATCGGTACCACGCTGGATTGTTGACACTCGTTCGTCTAATTCGTCTAAACCAACGATACGGCCAAGGCCCGCATCTGGTTCCCTGTGTGATTCGGGTCCCGCCCGTGGTAAAATAGCCTGATAATCAGGTCCTGGAAGCGCAGCGCCTAATGCCAAGGTCGAAGAAGAGGCTGCAATAACAAGAAGTCGTAGTGTGGTACACATATTTTACAAGCGAAGTTGAACGTAAAGGTAATTGTGGAGATGGGAAAGACCAGCTTTCTGCGGAAAAAAAAAAAAGTTCTCCTCTTTTATATATCAGATTTATCTTGTCCGTGGCTCGCCGATCCCCGTCCTGTTGAATGTTCCATCCGCTGGTTGGTGAACGTTAAAATTATTAGACATGAACGTTACTACGCGGGCTGCTACTGGTAGCTGCCGGCTCTCCATTGTAAACTGCTGCTACAGCTGCTGCTGCTGTCTTGGCCAGCGTAAAGTCTTATCTTATCTTATCCCTCACGTGATGCTTAGCAAGCGAACAAGCTAATTGCGAATTGGCCTTGGAGCTTACGAAACGCAGTGGCGTAAGTCGGTTCAGTCGTACTCCAATTATTGTAGGCCGCCCAGGACCCGAAGTTGTTCGGTCAATGTTATATAATGCACTGGTCCGCCTTTTCGTTTCTGTGTTGACCCCGGATAGCGTGTCTTCTACTAGTATAACTTGTTTTCAACCCCCAGCCAGAGCATGATTGCAGTTCAATTCACCTGTCGTAGACTGGCTTGCAGGTTGCCACACGGCGCCACAAATTTATCGTGAGCAATCTCTAATATCAAAGCGAGTAGATAGCTTCTAGTCACCCGAATAATGCTTTTCAAGCATCTGACCCTGCGCTCTACTTGTCGGACGCGACTATGGTGACATTTCTATAGGTGCGAGCTATAAATTGACTCATGCAAGACGCATCTAAACTCACCAACCTTTGTTTGGCTGCCCAGTATACTCTGCTGTCTACAATGTTCTCCCAATCCCTTCGTGCCACTTTGATCGCGCTCGTTGCTTCTGCAGCCTTCGTCTCCGCTGCACCTGGCCTCTCCGTCAAAGTCGCTGGTACGTACCCTGCTTGCCGTAGGTAATACGCCAATTACTCAACTTGTTCATCTCCGCATAGGCCCAGACACTGTGACTGGCGTCGAAAACTTTCAAGTCAAGACAACCATCACCAATACTGGGAACAGAACTCTCAGAATTCTCAATGACCCGCTCTCTCCGCTGTCTGATCTTCCGGCCGACACCTTCCGGATTACTGACGCGAAAGGTGCTATGCCTGCTTTCATTGGCGTCAAAGCGAAATATGTACCTTCCGTTGCTATTGCGAATGGTGAAGATGCCGTGACCATTCTTGCTCCAGGCCAGTCTGTCGAGGTTGAGCATAATTGTGCGTAGCCCTTGAATCCCCTGTCATACTGTATTGTCAATTTAACCAATTGGTCAGTGTCTGAGGCATATAACTTCAGCGAGTCTGGTGAGGGCCCATACTCGGTGAAAGTAAATAACCTCTTCTACGTTGAGAATCCTGAACATGAATTCGTCCCTTTCTACGCCGAGGCCGAGGGGCATTTGACCAAACTTACCGGAAAGCTCAGTGTTGTTCGACGAGCTATAACGAAACGCGCCAATTTTGTCGGATGTACACCTCAGCAACAGGGCGCGATCAACGCCGCTGTCACTAATGCACAAAGATACGCATATGAAGCTTCTAATTACTTGTGAGTTCCTTTGCTTCAAGTACCCCGCTCATTGTTTTAAGTCGCAAATTACCAGGAGGGTCAATCCTCGCCCCACCCCACGCTATAGTACATGGTTCGGCACTGAGAGTGCTGCTCGTCGTAGTGTCGTAAACGACCACTTTAACCGCATTAACAACAATAGGTTCTCCACGTACACTTTTGACTGTAGTACTTGCGATCGAGCGAACGTATATGCATACGTCTACCCTAATCAATTTGGCCAGATTTATCTCTGTCCCCAGTTTTGGAGAGCACCCGATGTTGGGACCGATTCTAAGGTATTTGTGTGCCAATTTTCGACGACTATCATAGCACACTAATTATGGCATATATTAGGCTGGAACCATTGTTCACGAAGCGTCACATTTTACGGCCAATGGTGGTACTCAAGACTATACTTATGGTCAACCGAACTGTAGGCGACTTGCCCAACAGAACCCGGATCAGGCAGTCCGTAATGCTGACTCCCATGAGTACTTTGTGGAGAACACCTCTCCTTTACCATAAATAAAATGTCTATGTTATATAAGTTCAGATACCATCATTAATTTTTACCAGATGTGAATGCCAAATAACGCGTCGCGTCTCTATGAGATCATTTTACTTTTGACCGACCCACCTGAACTCCAGCATAAAAGCGCTGCATTTACCTTTTTAAAATTCTTATACCAACTTGACCGTAAACCACTATCACAATTATTTCAGCTACTTCAACACAATGACAAACTTCGCAATCCAAATCATCAGCCGCATACCTGCCTACGCATCGTTCCTCCTAGTAAGTCTTCCCGTTCTGATAGTTTACACCAACTTACCACTCCTTTCCACCATTCGCAGAGGGTTTTGGCGATTCTCGTAGTTTACTTGAGCCCTTCATTAGCTCCCCAGACGCCCGTTCGTCAAAACGTTATAATCAAACCTCGTCGTGCAAGCATTAACTCACTTAAATCATCCACCTCTACTCTCGTAGATTCTGCGCTCAACGACCACGATGTATTAAAGTCAAACAAAAGGGGCCGACAAGGTTAGTTGGTTTCATTCGACTCTCGACCACTGTTGAACCAGCATCTACAGCCTTAAAGACCTCACGCTCACTTTGCGAAACTTACGGCCCCCATTTTTAAGGCGGCAAAGACGCAAGGTAAGGCCATTCGCCCTTTTGTTCGTCATTTCTCGATGCCTGCGCGCTGTTTCTCAACCAACTTGATACATCCCTCCACTCACACCGGAGCCCTCGTTACAAACGTCGACGAGGAGGGTGACACCTATTTCCCTCCTACAACCGAAGTCGACGCTCGCGTTCAGGTATCCGTGGTAGAACAACAACTGTGCTCAGGAGATGAAGGTGACTTCCAGAAAGCCAATGAGATTCAAGGGTGGGGCGACGAGGTTAAGAGCTGCGATCCGCATCTCTCGCCATCGCGCATGATTTCTATCACCGTTAGTACTCTCGTCGTAAGATACTTTGCCTATCATCGAAAGCCAGATCGTTATACCACTGCTATCGTTTTTTGCATGCTCATGGACATTCAAGTACCGCACCACAATCTGTAACACTGCATCTGTTATTCTTCATGAAATAGATAAACAATTTAGAACGATGCTCATCCTAGATGCCAGGTAGTATTAATCATAAGACGTTGGATGATTGAGGCTGATTACTGATGGTTGCAAATGAACAGGTACCCCGACTAAACCCCTATACCCACGATCTGAGTGATTAGCCTGTGAAATACAGCAGCCAAGGCAATCTCTAGATAGGCGTGATACATCAATCCCCATACAACTCGAACTCCCAAGGGAGTTTGTTTCCCGGGCCAGCTTCCGAGAACCATATTCTCCTGAGTCTGCAGGACGCGTACACACGGACGTATCCAACATGGGAGTACGTGCCGCTAGGCACTTCGTTCCGAGCACCTCGGGATTCAACGTTGGCGTCCAGCAGTTTAGGGGAGGCGAAATAGGGGAGGTAAGTAGGGAGGTGAAGATTGATCGTGGACCAAGCCGTTAGTGGACGCGAAGCGGGGGACGGAAATGCAAGAGGGAGATGAAGGAGAGGATACGCGTCAGATGACGATGAATATTTTAGTCGGGGTTGTTTCTAGATGTAACTTTTTTGAGTATATACCAAACGTATCCATGTTTGGGGTAGCATGCCAAGAAAACAGACGAGAAGCAATGTACCTGAAAGGTCGAGAGCCTTAGCATACCCATACGACCGGCTTTATCGACGAGACCAATCTCCAAAGACCATTCTCTCCCTATATTGCGCACTTGGAGATGGATCCACGGATGTTTAATGCCCAGGTGACGGGTCCCAGGTGACCCAGGAGGACATTGGATATAGGTTGATCTAAGTGTGGGCGACTGAATCTGAAGCACAGTCTGATTCAAGGCATAGTCTGGCAGGTCATGCTCCGGCTCGACAGGGGTAATGAGCTGCGCAGGAGGTGGAGGCTGCGGCTCAGAAGACTGATCATTTAACAGTTGGCTGAAAGAGTCCGTAGGGAGGGACTTGTCGAGAACGATAGTGAAGAGGAGAAGAGGAGAAGAGGTTGTTGAGGAGAAAAGGGACACGATAGATGGCTGGACGGCGATAGCAAACATGAATTCGCTTCGCTGTTTACCATTTGCTTTGTTGCCAAATAAAGTTTATTTGCCGCGGCACCATGTGTGCACTTCTGTTCTCATACATTCAGGTAAAATCGCAGTCATTATCTTGAAAAAACTTCAAGCAACGTTGTAGCTCACCTTTCTTCAACATTATAGAGCAAGGATTTCGTTGACCATCTTTGCCCATTAACGATATTTATGAAACCCATCAACCCATCCGTCTACACCTCCCCAAGAGCCGGACTTGCTTCATCATCAGTGATGGTCGACGGCCCTTTGGAAGAGTTTCAGTTTATGGCGGCGGTATTCCATGTGATTAGCCTCCTGTATCCCGCAAAAACTCTATTCGTATAGGGGTCTTCTGCTGTCAGAGTCAGTCTCCATGCTATTATCCCATTCGTGATCCAATCTTCCTCGCGCAACAGCGATCTGGGCCGACATACCCGCCCAGTTCCGAACCCAGCTCGGAGCAAAGTGGAGATTCGCTTGATATTGACCTTCTCGTGGCTCGTAATCGTTTCTTCTGTGCCTGATGGTTTTTACAGAATTGTTTTGTCGGTTGTGTATTCCCCGAGGCCCGGCGGTCCTCGCCTTCTCTTGGTGGAGAACGAATATAGATCTCCGTGGATACTCAGTACTCAGCCCCTCACCTTCCAGAATTCGTTTACTGGTCACTTGATGCCCATCAGGTTGCACATGTGTAGCCAATTGACTAGGCTCAGCGACATGGCAACACATTGACTTCAAGTCCTCTTCAACTGTAGAACTTGTGAGATATATTATCATGGGGAAGGAACCGGAACGCGATGTACCGATTGGTATGTGTCGTTGACCGCTACAGCATGATGCATCGTGTCTTGCGCGGGAAAAACGGTAGATACCTTTTTTCGCACAAGGTCAGAATCTACCCCATCTCAGAACTTAAACCTTATTCCATCTGGTGTTCCGATCTTGACGTCGATGTCTGTTCAGTCAACCGAAGCATGTATCCACCCCTCTCCGGCATTGCAAGCATGCAATTACCAGCGTATGTGATCATCTTGGAGTTGCCAAGCTGCCCGACCCTTTGGGTTTTTTTTTTCCCGTGTGCGCTGTGTGTGCATACAACCCCCTGTTCATCGGTGGTTTCTCGTTATTTTCATGCCCTTACTTTGATCAGCCTGTTTTACCTGTGCTACACGCTGTGTGCTGAAAACAACCTAAACTCATCACCGCTCCATTCAACTTTAAATACTCGCCATGCCCCTTTGATTAAATATAACGGTGACCCACCACGCCCTACTTGGGCTTCTATTAAGCGCAGGGGGGAGCGCAGGGGAAGGAGAAGGGGAGGGGCAAATGGAGTTTACGTAGATGCATCTAATTGTACTTTATGGCACAAGTTTGCATGCCCGCTTCAGTCAGAGCGCGATCTTAAGCCACCTTTGACATTTCAAAGGGACAGTATAATCTATCTGCCATCTCAATGTTAAAATCGGGAAGTGGCTTGAACAAAACAACACGTCGACATACCCACGGATCCGGGCTTTATTCTAAATGACTCGTCTCTCTCCGTTTTCTCATTTATTTTTCCCTCGCCTGCCCAACATCCTGGGATTTGGTCATCATGACCCCGAAGTTGAGGACGTGTTGTAAATTCGATGAGCGCCAAGCCCTCGGTGGCATGACCTTCCCAATGTGTGCTGCGCTGATCAACTTGGTTCACCTCTTCCAACATATCCGAATATCAGGGTTGCTTTATCTACTATTGTTCCGGAACGAGAACATGGTAAGCGTTCGCGAGGTCGTTTGCGAGAAATGGAAACTTACTTTCTAAACTGCACTAAATACGTTGACAACCGACTGCAATGTAGTAGGCAAACCCCCACCCTGGCATCTTCCCTTGCACTCCCTAAACAAAGGGTGCTAGTCGAATGCTGATAAGCTCCGACTCGATACATTGCTCGCTGTCCGCAGCACCGCACAATTTGTACCCCCTTGGCGCATAGTAGTGGGGGATATTACGAATCAATATCCAAGGAAGATGGAAATTTCCCAAGGTCATGGACAAAAAGAAGCCATGTGGTAGAAGTCCTCGCAATTTTTATCAAAAGAAAGAGAATAAATAACGCCCCCAAAAAGCCGCGCGCACCGTGACGGGGCCGCCAACTTGCAGTACTGAGACTTTGGAAAACTACTGATCATCTTGTTTTGCTTATCCCGGAGAAACTCTAGGATGAAGCAGTGTACCGGGGAAATACATATACTAGTTCAAATCCGTTTATTCAAAGCGATGTTCACTCTATGATATGACTTTAAGAACGCCACTTCCTATTTACTGCATGTGGTGTGGCACACGCGGGCCTGGTGTTGGTCAGGTTGACGTTCGTGATATTGAATTAGATGGAAACTGGACTGTCGATCGGCACCCACGCGAAGGGTCACCTACATTTTGCACTAACGCCTTGACGCGGTCGCATTATTAGCGTCAGCACGTTATCACTACATCTAAACGTTGCCTGCAGGAATAAAACTTATGTTGAAAAACTGCATAGGGCCTAGGGTATCTCCTTTGTAGAATAAAGAGCGAGATCTACCACCGATAAACCGGCGAGTAGGGTATTATGATTTTGGAGATTTTGGACGGCTGGACGGCTGGAATCCCTCGTTCGGATGCACTAGTTGTGGAGTTGCCTGTTTCCGGGAAAGCACCGTTCCAAGGTACCTTGATCGTCGGGTACATTGTATTTGGACAACGGCATGTATTTTAAAGTCCGCGGAGGTTATATTTTTCTTTGTTTAATCAGCTAAGGAAAACCCAGCGTCTTCAAATTTAGCTTGGTATAAACTTTGTAGCTCTTGCTTGATCGGTGAATGAAAAGGTGGAAACCTATGAATGAAGAAGGGGAGACACAAGCTCTGATCTGAACATGACCGCGTTGACTGAACGAGCTGGTTCGCTATAGAGAGAAAGGATGTTGGACACACCACGCGGTAGCTTACCTGCAAAATGCTCGCACGGTCCGAGCCGGCGCACAGTTAACAGGGTTGATTATATACCTGATTAGTGTGACATGGATCAAATCGTACCATGCAAGTAGAGTTTCATAGTTATCTACGAGTGTGATGTGACCATGAGTGCAAGTAAAAGACCACCCGCTCGCAGAATAATATGTTTTGGGGTTGGAGCGTGTGCATTGCTTCTGATGTTCGAGATATTAAAAGTGAATGAGTCTTCACCTTGTTTTGCACCCAGAATGACGGCATGTCAAACCTCTTTAGTCAGCTTTCTCCCTCGATCGCGCAGGATGTATGTCTTGCCTGGGAGAAGAATCAGAGGAGGAAGGAGCCCTGAAAACGTTTGACAGGAAACAAAGAGGGTTATCGGGGTGGAAGCAATGTCCTCGTGTACTGTATTCTGAGATAACCACCAGGCACTGAAAACGGGTTGAGTGTGAGATTGACAGCAGAAAGTGTGGAGGGGTGCCCAAGGGTTGGCGGAAGGGGCGTGACATTTAAATGAAGTTCGCTGAGTTTCAATTGTCTGGATGTGGCAATATTCTTGCGGATCGCTCAGAGATGCTTACCTGTTATGGATATAAACCAAAACACGGCGATCTGGTTCTGATCCTCCGTGTCACGTCTAATAATATAAAAATAATATAAAATATCGTACATGTATATAAATAAAATAAACCTGCGTCTCTTCTTCCAAAGCATGGCTCACTATTCTCCTTGTCATCTCCCGTCGTGGTCCTGGCCCGACCAGTCTCATTATTCACCTCAACACCACACCCTAGACGATGAGAAAGACTTTCAGCCCATCGTCAAACAGGAATCTATTGACCCTAGCTGTCATTTTATCATGGAAAGCTTTCCTACTCTTCCTCCACCGTTACAACCAATCCCAACCAAGGTTCCACTTCGCGCTCAGGGCCCTATAGAGATGCGTAACCTCATGTCCATAATCCGCACCGATCCGTTCGAAATGCACCCAACTGGCGAACGTCGTCGCGCGAAATCCAAAAACGCCTCAACAGAAGCTCGCCCGCACTCATCAGAACCTCTCATTTTCGAATTCCAGCTCGAGTTAAATGTCCCTGTCCTAGACCAGAGAGATGAACTTCCCCCTCAGCAGCTCAGTCTAGAGGACCAGGGTCTTCGTGCTTTCTCTCCAGATTTTGATCTGGAAGAGTTGCAACTCGATCTTGACCTTGAGAGCGATAGCTCGCAAGAGGAGCAGTTCCACCATGACTGGAAGCCTTATCATGCAGTGGATACAGCCGCCGCCACTACCCATGTCCCTTCGAGTTTCGTAGCTCACGATTGTTTGCTTGAATATCATGCCCCAGAAGAGTATGTATTTGGATCCCAAGACCATCATCCGTCACGTTATGGTCCAGAACCCGACCCACATTTCTCCCAGCGATTGAATAATTGTACGTTTCTAATGTCGGGATTTATTCCAAGAGTGTAAATTTTGTTAACAAATACTTTTTTTTTATACTCGATATTTGTGTCCTTCGTATCGACTACAGCTTTATCGCCACTTTATTATCAACGACCCACCGCGGAGGACTCGAACTACGTTAGTAACAAGTTCCACCGCCCTCAATACCATCAGCCCTGCCGCACCATGGCCGACACGACGCGTATATCTGCCCCTAGGCCATGGCATCCGAATATCTACAGCGGCGGGTACCATGAAAATGGCATGATGGGTGGGGCGTCCTCGCGCAGCACACCCGCAGACGTGAGTCATATATATTTTCTCGTCTAGAGATCTCCTTATTTATTTATTTATTTATTTTTGTGTGGCGAACATATACAGCCTTCTCTATCCATTGGCCCCGTGCGTCGGTGGTCCCTTCCCGAGCCGCAGATGCAGCATACCCCGGCACATGTTGGATTTATTATGTAGCTGACCATAATCGTTCTAGAGCGAAAGAGTTACGTTTGCTTGTTTATGTATGTATTTCCCGCTGTGCGTTTCTTGCACCGTGCACCCCGCGGACAATGGGTCACTTCTACTTCCACCTTCTCCCCCCCTTTTCTTTTCGTGCTCTCCTTTCTCTTGGTTTTTGGTGTTTTTTTTTTTACATTGTTTTCCCGCTTTCTATTCTGTTATCAAAACGAGTGATTTACGAATATTTACGCTGATTCTTCACACATTAATTAATTCGATACCAGATCCAATGTATCTCACATGTAGCATTAGGCACGTTGATGATACAAGTGCAAGTACATCACTGACACACATTTTCTCGTCCGTCCTTGTGACCACGTTTTGCTTCCACTCGGGTTTTCGACTTCGTCTCCCCCCCCCCCTTGATCTCGCCATCTCCCGATCGTTTTCAATCATATCGGATCAATTACTTTTAGCCAATGTACTTTGTTGCCTGAGACCCTTCTTTACTCATTGTACTCATCGTACTCATGGGACAACGTCTAGCTACGAATATAGCCAAGCGGAAGGACCGTTGAGTATGTGGTCAGCGTGGCGTCCAACGCTGGCAACAGACGGTTATTTCCGAGGGCGAAGGGCGGAATTTGTTGAGTCCCATGACGCGACTAGAGAAGATTAGGCAAATAGTCGTGCAACTTTTGATCCTTTATTTAGGTCAAGGTGCGGCGCTCAGAGTAACACCACACTACACGACACCGGGTGGTGCTTGCATTTCAAACCGTGTTAGTCATCTATCTGATACATGTGGTGGTTTGACTTTGATGATGATGAATCGTGGCTCGATGATCTGACATTGAAGCTTTTCACGGGGCCTGAGGTGCCAGTGGAAGTTTTTTTTTTTTCCTTTTTTTCGTCCGGCCATTTGTTTTCCGGATTACAAAATTGCGTCAGCCGAATGACAAGCGGATCAGATCGAAAAGA
>CEMU01568383.1:0-11219 GCA_900068965.1 Calocybe gambosa
GGTATATTTTTGTATATGCTACTTACACCAGCTTCCGGTTGTGTGGAATATGGATCTGTTCCCCTTCTTATAAGTCTGCCCGTCTCTACATACTTTGCGAATGAAGGAATGTTGGCCTCGATTTTGGCTTTATAGCGCCGACGATGGTACTGTAGTGTCCGAAGCGAAACCTCGCGGCCATCGCACTTGGGACAGTCGCACAAGTGGCGGGCACCTTTGTTTCTCCTACTCGACATTGACAATATGTGTGGAGAGACAGTAAAAAGAGACTTGATGTCGACAACGTTCAACGATGTTTGTGACTAGGCTGACATCATCATATGAACTCAGTCCAGTTCGGATGACACCGACGTATTGCGTTTGTTCAGATGGTCTTCTGATCGACACTGATTCGCTCCGCTCTAATGGTACTCGTGCGGCTCATATCAGTTGGGTTCAGACCCCATTTTCACTGGGGGTCAATTCTTGCAATTGCTGTCGTCGCGACTACCTATTGATACACCCTCTCGAAAAAACAACACACGGGTGGAGGCGGGGAAGCGATACTGAAGGAATCTTCGCCGTTTAGGCTTTGGAACAGCCAAAATCGTCAAGCGCTTGGCGCCAGGCCTAGCAATTCCTCTTGTTGTTGACTGGATTCGAGCACCAGTCGAACCCTGAGTTGCGTCAGTGATTTAATGTACCAGTTCTCCTTGCTTATCGAATCATATATAGAAAGCTGGAAAAATGAACGAATGTGGGGGACCAGCAGTCTCCGATACTAAACCAGCAGATAGGCAGGGGTGATTCGTGGATACTTGATAGTCTTGATGAAATATAAAATCGTCAACCAATTATCCGCACAACCCCGACCACCCTCCTTGCCAGCTTTGGCCCATTCTACTACTACGATGACAGCAAAAAGACAGTCACTGGTAGTGTTGAGAAGTGGTTGAGGCGCGACAAGTATGTTGAAGAGCTTGAACTTGAATACGGCAGACTGTAATGCTGTACAACCGGTGTCCTTCTAGTGATAATGCTTTCCCCCCTCTCCAATTAGACATGCCAAGATAACGGCTGTCACTGGCATGTACATACTGTTGTTCACACGCTTGTCAAAATCCTTTCCACTATGGACAGCTCCAAAGGCACTGAAGTTGCAGCAGCGCGAACGAGCATTGACGAGTTAGCGGCCCAGTTTTTGAATAGAGTCTTTAGGCGCAAGGAAGTGTTGCGTAGGTGAGCCCATCAACGTTTCAACGTGAAAGACCAAAGCCAAATAACCTGTAATATTCCGACTTACAAGGCGAACGAATCGTCCATGGGAGTCATGGGAACTCGACGAGAGATTTTTCAGAACGCTGTCTCGTTGGACGTTGGAAAATCCAGAAACGTCGTTGGAGCGGATCCTTGATGATGTTCGGGAGGGTCTGGGGAATTCAAAGGATCTACTGGGTTTGATACCAGATAGCCCATTCCCAGCCCGGGGTCTGGTTATTGCACTTGCGCACTTGTTTCAACTTGGAGTGGTACTTCAATCCTATCGTGTGGCTAGGATAGCCGCTGACAAACTGACAGACGATATCGCGGGCGGAAAGGGATGTATATGACTTTGCAAAGGACGTCATTCGATGGGTAGGGCAAGTCAAGTCCGCATTCGAGTCTTCAGATGATGGACGGTTCACTTGGTCAGCGTGGCATGATCTCAGGCATATGCGGTTAGTCACATCTCTGCACCCAAGAACTGGTTGGACACCTTAAGTCAAGTCTTCAGTAAGCTCATCGACGAAATATGTTCATGGGCGGTTGAACGATTGAATGATGGAAGGTGGTCAAGAATCGGGCATGGCTTGAGGATACAAGGAGAGATCCAGGAGTTCACCAAACGGATTTCTGATGCTCGATCGCTTTTTCAGGTATTTTTAAATCCCGAATCCTCGCAGAAGAACAACAATGACCGATGAGTAGGATTTATCAGCGATTAACCTTTCAAAGGGATTAGATGCAATTCTGGCAGATCTCCGAAGAATGCTACACCGCCAGCGCATCATCGTTGACGAAATTGAGAAAATTCGGAAAACACAGGAGAGGCAACTTGTATGGATCTCTGTTTGAATACCGATACATCGAGTTGAATAATCACCAGGCTGAACTCATGGATGACTTGCGAAGCCAAAAACTTGCTGCCGAACGTGATCGATTTCTGGCCGACGCACTCGCAGGACATATCGTTACTGACCCTACTTACGACAAGCAAGGAAAGCGCCCATGCGATGCGAACACGCGTGTCAAGGTGTTAGCAGAAATCACAAAGTGGGTCAACAATGTATCAACCGGAAGTCAGAACTTCCTATGGCTGACCGGAGATCCGGGCTGTGGCAAATCTGCAGTCACTGCATCTGTTGCCAAGACGTGCAAGCAGAAGAACGTCCTTTGGGCACAGTATTTCATCAATCGAAACATCGTGGAGACGACGAACCCCAACTTCTACTTCCCATCCATCGCAAGCCAACTGGCGCGTCGTTCGTCATATGTGGCCGAGGCTCTCCAGACAACACTTTTAAAGGATCGTGCATTAACGGATGCCATTTCTGCGGACCAGGCCGCAAAGCTATTTATCAACTCCGTTCGGTTTGCATCGCGTCTGGATCCGAAGCAGCCTGTTGTAATCACAATTGATGGCCTAGACGAGACAGATCGAAAGCGTCTAGAGGATACGGCGACTATATTTTCCACTTTATTCACTGCGTTGGAAGAGTATAGAAACGTGAAAGTGATCATTTCTAGCCGAACGGAGAATGAAATCCAAAAGTCGTTCGTTCTTCCATCGAACGACAAGCTTGTCAAACGCGTTCATCTGGACACCGCTCATCCATCATCTATCCGAGATGTCTCTCAGTATATCAAACGGAATCTAGCTGACCTCGTCAAGAAACATGACCTAAACTGGGACGTGTGGCCAGGGGACAAACGCTCTCGAGTGCTTGCAGAGAGGGCAGCAGGTCTATTCATATGGGGTGTCACGGCCATAAAGTTCATAGAGGAACAATTGGAATCCAATGGGAAAGAATGTCTCAGTGACGTTCTTGATACGCTTACTGCAGATGTCCTTCATGATATCAATTCACTCTACATGCTGATTCTCCAGATCAGGCATGGATCTAATCCATCAGATTGGGAGATTGAACGATTTCGCCGGATCGTCGGTGTGATTGTTTGTCTGCAGGAGCCACTCAGTATTGATGACCTCGCGGAGCTCCTTGACCTGCGTAAAACACCCTCGAGCGAACCAGTCGACATCCTTCACTTTGTCCGTCGATTTCGGACTATCTTGGTAGCCGGATCAGATGCGATTAATGGGAAGACGGTACCCCGAATACATAAGTCGGTTTTCGAATTCATCACGAGTGACAGCGTGGATGCGCAGTTCCGTGTCGATCCAAACCACGCTCAGCTCGAACTCGCGATGCAGTGCCTTTTCCAACTTGGCTCTGCCAAAGAGATGGTCGTCAAGGACGCATTATCCTCGCCGTTCCGGTATGCATTCCGTTTTTGGTCATCCCACCTCTCCCAGGCGAACATGGAACGTAAAGTCATGTTTGCTGATTGTACGCTGTCTTCCTTATCATCACTTCCTTCTACTTCGTTCCGTCCCCGCGTTTCCAGGGAATCTTCCTTACGGATAGTGCACTCTCCAGCTGCATCACAGATAGAAACAATATTGGGGGATTATCGGAAAATTTGGGACGCTTCGAGTGGTGCCAACCTGTCGGGACACACTGGAACTGTGACATCCATGGCATTCTCCCTTGATGGGAAGCACATCTTGAGCTGTTCAGATGATAAAACCATCAGGGTTTATGATACCGCGCAGGGTTTGACATGGATGCGCACACTCATCAAGCATTCGAGCCCGCTACATGCTGCCGCATTCTCCCCCGATGCCAGGTTTGTCATCTCTGGGTCGGAAGATGGCTTGGTTTGTTTGTGGGATTCTTTCAACGGAACACTTGTAGGCGCGCCGTTTCACGGGCACAACGACCATGTGACTTGTGTCGCCTTTTCACTGGATACGGAGCGGGTAATTTCTGGCTCCATGGATGGAACATGTATACTCTGGAATATATGGAATGGACGGATGATTGGGGAGCCATGGGCTGGCCACGCAACTCCTGTCATTTTGGTTGCTTTTTCTAGCAGCGGCCGAAGAGCCTGCTCTATTGACAATGAGGGGTATATCTTTCACTGGGACGCCGGTACGGGACAGAAGATCAGTAGTTGGAGGTATGGGGACTTATCTTCATTGCCGAAGTCTGTATCCTTTTCGCATCAAGATGAGGATGTCATTGCCGTAGGTGGCAGGTACGGAATTGAAATCCGATCTCGCAACCAGAGAATGTGGTCCATCCCCGACTCTGATTGGGCCTATTGTCTGTCGTTTTCCAGGGACGGAAAGCTCAGTTTTGTTAGTAACAATACCATCACTTCTGCGACAATTAGCAAGGATGAATGCATTACTGGCGTAGTCAGGGGGAGGTTTGCCCATCAATCTAGTCTTGTACGCTCTCCCGCACTCTCGCCCAACTTTGACTACTTTGCATATTCGGACTCGAGGGATGCGATCCGGCTATTTGCGTGTCAGTACAACAAGAATGAGGCAGCCATCGAAACGATTCCAATTGACCACCCGATGCCTAATGTGCAAGCAGATAATGAAATTCACCGGATCGTAACAACACTGTCTGACATGCAGCTCACACACAACACTATGACCAAAAACCGTCGTCTCGACGCAATAAAATGGTACGAGAAGAATAGTGATGATATAGAGTCCATTGTGAGACTGGTGGTGGCGAGAGACGATGGTATCGTCTCCGCATTTTCAGATGGTTCAGTATCAGTCTGGAAGAATTCAGCCGAGGATGTATAGACAGATGAAGATATCAGGGTTATCTTGGCGTTGTCTCTCAAAGGTTTCCTGTAGAGTGACTGTCGAGTTGTAGGTGGCGTATTTCATGCTGTGACATAGGGCACTAGTTTGTCGTAACAACCTCCTAGTCCTAGGCAAACGTTGGTCCAAAATGTGGCGACGTTACTTTGATTTCAGAGACTCCCGTGCAGGAATTTTGCCATAAATCCCTAAGCGATAGCTGAGCAGTGGGAATAAAAAAGGTCCAGTTGCCAAATCTTGGCTTTTGATGCCATTGTAATGCCTCTGAGAATATTGGTATCTGGCGACCTGGTGCTTTTTCGACATTAAAGTACTAAGCGTGGGCAGTACACGTGATCGGTCATGACGTAGTCCCGCTCCCAACTCGAAGAAACTGACAACCGTATAGATATAGCAACTTTGGCAGATCGCTATCATATCCCAGGCCAAAAGCAGCGCGCACGCAGTCGAGATACTTAACATGATCTAAGAGTTCAGGATCTGCATAGCGCGTGTCTTACGGCAAGTCATTTCGAAATTCATAAATACATGGCAAATTACAAGTACATACAATTTATTACAACAGATGACTTCAGAAGCTATTGATTGTCCTAGTTAGCCCACTAGATGTGGTGAACGTTGTGAGCATCTTTCCTCCGTAGACAACTTGCACAGGTCTCGAAACGATGTTGGAATCTGCCTGGAAAGATACGCTGGTTGGTTTACCGTTGTTCCATTCTAGGTTGACGGTCATCCCTCCACGGACACGAGCGCCTTTAATGGAGCCGGATGGCCACTGTGTGGGGAGAGCTGGAAGGAGAGTGATGGTGATAGGTGTACTCAAACTAGCAACATCTGGCGCCTGAATCAACGCGTTCTATATGAAAGTTCAAAGCATTTGTTCAAGTTGGTAAGGAGGCAACTACTCACTAGGACGGCACCTGGATATGCTAAATTGGCGTCAATCTGGAAGATGGGATCTGGGTTGAAAGGATCGTAGAGACTGAAGAGATTAGGTCCAAAGTTGACAAAGATACCATACTGAGACGCGTTAGCATAGCCGTCTACGAAAAGCGAACCAATAGACTTCTCACAGATAATTCGTGATAGAACTGATCAGCATCTCCGAGCTGCGCCCAAGCGGCTGCTCTCCATGCTTTCTCCCACCCAGAGTCCGCATCGGGCCCCGTGCCGTTGCCACGGTGTATTAAACTAACCGTGGCGGCATTCATTACCTGATTCCTAGTAAACGATCCTTGTACAGAAGGATCATATCCTGTAATTGCGTATCCGGGGTAGAGTCCAATCAGGTGCGAGATGTGTCGATGCAAATCCGTTGGGTCGTCCCTGTCGACCTTCCATTCTATCAAAGATGAGAGAGATACTTGCCTTCTTGTGAGGTGGTACGTACCTTGGAGTTGGCCCCATGAGCCGATATGAATACCCTTGTCCATCTTTGCGCGTTTCGCCCGCACCTCTACTTAAAGCATTAAAAAATTGCTGTTTATAACAGAGGAAGCGATATTACCCTCGAGGAAAGCTTTATCAGGGTCACCGGAAGCTGCGAAGCCTTTCTCAATGGCGTTGAACAGCTGCCAAATTATCTGCTGTGCATGTGTGCAGCCTACGAAAAGTATCAGTAATACTCAGATGAGACGAGGTGATTAAGTCAAGCACCGAAGGTAATGGGCCTTTGTTCTGGAGAGTTACATGGTACCACGACGAGAGTAGAGTCGTTAAAGTGGAGATCAGGGATGAGTTTGTCCAGGTGGAAACTCGCGACACCCTACCAATGTGTAAGAACGAACGGTTTTGGCAATAGGACAGACAGACCTTAAGCAATGGCCACCCCTGCGCTCTCAGCCACGATACATCGTTTGTATAGTCGAAGTGGTCCCATACGTGCATCATCTGACGAAAGCCAAGATTAGCCGAAAATCGATACGAAAAGCACCATCCATAACATACCATCCAAACGTTAGCCTCTGTTGAAACACTGCAATGAGTCACATAAAACAAGGAGTATGTATGAAAAAGTACCAGGATAGTCAGCCCATTGCGCAGAGTCGCCTGGGCCTTTCAGTCCTGTGTGTCCGAATGTCTGCATCATATCTGAGAATTGTTACATTATACAATGATGATTCAACTGACGTTCATCTTGGGGCATCAGTTAGTACGTTTCTCGTATAAGAACTGCTGAATTGAAGGTACCTCGTTATGAGTTACCCAACCTCTCGAAATGTTATAGAGAACCTGAGCGGTCAAAGCGCCCCTTGGCGCCCATGTTTTCTATGCACGAAAGGGTGATCAGAATACGCCATGGTGTGTAGATATGTCACTACCAACCTCAAAGTAATCAAAGAGCGGTCTCATGACATCGAGATTGGTCATTTCGGCAGCCCAGTAGTTCATTTGGATGTTAATATTCGAATCTGTGGCAATCTTGAACTTAAAAAATGGCCTCCAAAGCGCCTACCAAAAAAATGGACGTACGGTAATCTTCCTAAACGTGAGCAAGCCATAATCAATTAAGATAAGGAAGGACAAAAGCATACCAGCACTCCAAGGATTTGTATACCCATTTGCCCACTTTCCCTGAAGGTTCGCAGGCAGCACACCTCTGGCGCTACTTGCCAACATGTAGCGACCAAGGTTAAACATCAGCCACTCCAAATACTTATCACCACTGTCTATCTTATACTGAGATTTAATAACATCCGTCGGCACATCGAGTCGAGGCTTCTGTCCTAATGACAAAGCAAACTTGTTCGTCGCCGCCTTATAATCCGCCACATGTTCAGAAAGAATCGTAGAGAAGGGAGCACTATTAGTAGCTGAGGATGAAACAAGATTCATTAAATTCGAGTGAGGGTCTGGTCCGCGGAAAGAGAACCCAGAGGCAGCATTCCCTGTGTCCATGGAGTATTCGGTGTCTCCGACCCATGAAATCCAGGCTTCGCGGGCGGTTCCAGCTTTAACTTGGAGTGTTGCGTTGAAAGGGGCGCCAAGTGGAACAGGAAATTGTATACATTGAGTGGTTTGTGCATTTCTGATGGGGGTAGTACGAAGGCGAGCTAATAATTCATAGAGCATTCCAGATGACTCTATTCTTCCGCGAATGCGTAGTGTGTTTGAGTCCAGACAGGTAACATTAGGCGCAGGCATCCCATTCTCTAAAGCCGAAGCGAAATTATAAGAGAGGAACGGGAGACCAGTGGAGGAGCTAGTTGATAAAGTAGACGTTATGTGTTGTGTACATGCTTTAGTCGGGTGAGAGCAGAATGTCGTGCTAAAAAAAGGGTTTAGTACTACGGAATTATTAATTTCAAAGAAACTAACCGAGTGTATGTGTTTCCAGATTGAGTCCATGTCGTGCGAGCAATAGCTTGATCGAGATCAAGAAAGCGAAAGAAATTTGATACAGTTCCCGTTGTATTGATATTTGATATCAGATGTCCTGCCCCGGCATATGAACCTAGCAGCAATGATCGTCAGAAAATAAAAATCGTATGTAACCTCATTAAATTAAAAAAAACGTACCATACGCTCCGGCAGCCGTTCCGATATCCCCAAGAGCTAGAATATATTAATAACGCGTGGGTGTGTGTGTGAGTGTAGAACAGCCGGCAAGATCACTCACTATCAATCTCGCCATTAGGGCTCGCAAATATCCGTTGGCGTGCAGACTCCATAAGCTGTGCAGTAGCGAGTTGCTCTCCAGGTTGCTTGTTCCCGCCATTATACGACTACCACGAACGCTTTGGTGAGCGATCTGAAGATGATTACAAATATAGAAATCGTGGGGGGGTCACCTTATCAGCGAAAGGACCACCACTCCACAGAGATTCGATGTTCAGCTGGGTGATTTCAGTCGAAGTTCCTCCAGGCACCATAGCTTTGAACAAAAACGGTAAATAGATATAGTATAACATTTGTTTTCAATAATTCCATACCTGCGAGGTATCCATTACCCACTGGCAACCACTCTTTTGCCCAAGCGCCGGCCGACGTATTAAACCACAACCCATTCCCCGACGTAGGAAACCCAGGAGGCGCAGACAGAGATAGAATCACAAGTTGCGCTAACGCCAAAACACGAGTCACCCACATCTCGATGAACTTGTAAATCCACCAAATCGACAGGGGAGATGTAAACCCGACATACTCCCCCATTATATACTGCATGTCATACGGAAGCAGCTCCAACTTCATATCGTGAGAGACCTCTTTGGTATTATCGCGTTTTTTGCGCCTGATGTCGTTTGTCTAACTTCAGAAGGGGGATGTGCAACAAAGAAAGAAAAAAAAAGGAAAGGAAGTTCGGAAGGCAAGCTGGATCGTATGTTTAGAGACCGAAGCGCCAGACACATGACAGAGGGGGGGGCTCAGAACGGACTTGACCCCAGCGACACTGTGCTGTCAGTGCAAGCAGCTATACAGATATAGAACTCTAAGGCTGGTTGGGGGTGGGGTGGATGAAGACAAGCCGAGATCGGGGGCGGTACATACATTTGGGTAATGTGTCATGAGCACAGAGCATCACGTGCTACGAGCTCCGGTGATCATTTTTTCCGAACTCATCCCTCATGGGCTATCGACTTTGGGAAATGGTCTACTCAATAATAGGTTCGTGAGACGGGTGGTACCCTCATGGCGCAAATGTTCTCAATTCTATCAGCTGGCCTGCCCAACCATGCTTGTAGGGAGGTTCGCTTGCTCACGCTTGTCCTCACCCCCCCCCCAAGTACGGATGTATAGTCCTACAAAGGCATACTTCGACAAAACCGAGAATTTCCCCCTCTTGGTCTGAGGTCAGGCCACCTTGACGGCGCCCCAAGCAACCTTTTGTCCACCCGTTCTTGGAACCTTTACGTGTGCGCCTGATGCAGCTGCCGCCACCGTATCCTCTTTAGTGGGTTGGGGTAAAGGTATCGTTTTGATTTCATCATATATCCGCGCAGCTCTCTCGGTGTTCTTGATAAACCACCCAGCGTACCGCCTGCCAACAGTTGATTCGGCAATATGCACCATGTTCTGTAAAAGCATATCAATATAATCAATAAACTTTGTTGATCAACTTGGGATGACACTCGTCTCACATCAGCAATGACAAAGTTCAAATCACTCGTCTGAATCGATTCCCCATCCAATAAACTGCCCCCCTTCTCACTCCCAGCCACCCGGCTAACACTCTTACTCGCTTGCTTCATCAGCATCATCTCCTGGACGATTTCCTCCTCATCCACATCCAGGAAATTCGCCAATTTTTTCGCTCCGAGACTCGTATACAGCTTCAAGAAACTCCGCAACGTAGGCACGGGCGACAAGGCTGCTACATCCTCGAGGAATAGGTTGAGATGTCGATGAGTAGGATCGACCGAAGTCAGTGAGGTGGTAGATTGGGTTGGGGAGTCTACAGGAGAGGGAGGAGAAACGAGGCGAGAGAGCGCGGCGGGGTCGTCGTATGGGGGTGGGTTGGCGGTGATGAATTTCGGGCATGCGTAGAGGAATAGCTCTTCGAATGCGGACAGAGAGTCTTCGCTGTTACAAAATATTACTTATGTGTTCGGGTTAGATGGCAAGAACTCACCCTCCGCGTGACATTTTAGCAAACTGCTCCCCATATCGCTCCTTCGATGTATTCGCAATATTGTCATCAAGCCTGTTGGGTGATATTGCGTTGCAGATAGCGAACAGGGCGTACATCCGGTCGGCTGTTTTGCTGATCTGGTCGTGCATATTTGGGTCTCTTACACACGCGCTTGAACACAGGATTAGGACTTACCTGATCGTACTGATAACTTCTCGTATGGTATTGCCTCATTCTAGTGGTAAAGTTGAGGACATTGATGAACGTCCGTATAGCATCGGGGTAGCGTCGGAGCATGATATAGCAGAAGCCGACGTAGTAGTACGTCGCAACATGACATGCGGTTACGTGAGTGAATGAGGACTTGATATCGATATCAGCAACTCCAGATAGCAAGAAAAAATGAAGCAAAACGTACCTTTTGACTGAGCTCGACGTTATCCATAACCTTCAGCGCCAACGTGAAATCACCCAACATAACGTGAACGCGTAAAAGGCCGATGATGCTAAAGTACCCGAGCATCCGGTACAGTGGACGTTGTCCATACTCTCCAACGATCTCGCTATGACATTCGTTTTTAGATACCACATGCCACGCATCCACACTTGGAAAAAAGCCACGCACGCAATTTCCTCTGGTGACTTGCCCTCTTTTTGAGCGACGAGATACTCGTTGACGCGGGATTTTTGAATTAGAGAGTATAGAACGTTGAGTACGCT